>CM062814.1:771263520-771536591 GCA_031772625.1 Pinus tabuliformis | reverse complement strand
CCCTTTGCTATTTAATCGTACTGGTAGATTAGTTTTATTAGTCTTCGTCTTGATGATTTATTAGTCTTCGTCTTGATGATGAACCTCATTGGTAGGTTCGAAATGTTGACCCTCAAACAATTTTATCCGCAAGCTTCTTCAAAAATAATTAAAGTAATTTTGTGTGGGAGTTACCTTAAGAATCCCCAAAGTCGGAATTTTGATGCCAACTTGACCAAAAATTTAGAAATTTTATGTTCTATAAAAAAAATTGATTAGGTTATGATCTAGTTGTAAATTGGTTGAAAGAAATCAAAATTAAACCCATTTAATTTTTCAACTAAACATTTTATATCATTCTACCTAAAAATCCCCTAGGCACTTAAAGGAAATCTTTAAAAATATATAATTTAATATAAATATTATTATCATATTGATTAATATGCTAGCATAAAAAATAGTGTAAAAAACCATGCCGAAAATGGCTTGTTTAAATCAAATTTAATTTAAGGTGTTATTTCCCTCTATTGGGAAGCACTACATCATAAGTATTTGAACGTGAAGCTCCATAAGGACATCTTAAAAATGAATATATTTAGTTTTTATTTATGATATATAAATAAATATTCTACTGCACATTCCACTAATCAGAATCAACCTATATAAAACTCTTGTACCTTTCCTAGTTCCAAGATGAATATAATTCATTATATTTTAATAAAATAATAACTTTTTCCTTGTAAAAGTTGTTATGACTTCTGTAATTGATATGTTACATGAGCTTACTTATTTATATTTTATTTTCAATGGCATATTATAGTGATGTATATTTATTTCTTATTTCTTAGTAGTTTAAATATGTGATATAATTGTAAAAAATAAGGTTATCAAGTTTTTATTAATATAAATATTTAAATGTGAAAGTTTTTAAAATAATATTAATTAAAGTGAATTTGATTAATTGGAAACTTTTTATAAATAACTTAAAAAGTAATTATATTTAAAAATTAAAATAAGTATAATATATTTTTTTAATGGAAATATTTAGTTTAAATGAAAGTGAGTTATTTAATTGATGTGATAATTTTTCCATCACTTGAATGTTAATATTGTTAATAATTTTGTTATTATTCTTTATTTTTCTTTAACAATGAGTGAGTAAATTTTTTATCCATTTTTATTTTGAAAGGATAAGTAAACACTCCTCACTCTTGATTTGAAGGAGTGCCTACTAAATATAGTTTTAATAATGAGTGAATAAACATTTTCCCCAATTTTAATTTGAAAGAATAAGTAAACGCATATGAAGGAGTACCTACTAAGTATATGATATGCATTTATAGTTTAGAACTTTTTCGCATTATTGAATTATTTATTTTATATATATTTGTTTTGTATGTGGAATGGAAAAATTTTAAATCTCAATTTTATATTAACAAAATATTTAACTGGTTTGACTCATCCGTGCCAAAGATTTTTACACGGAACAACATTAAAAACAGCAAGACTGATGCTTAAATCATCCTGTGTGCATACAAGGCCAACGCTAATGCATCTTAATGCTTCCTCATGTCGGCATGTTTCCCTTACCGTAGAATCTACCATATCCACAAGATGCCCTTGCTTGTATAATATCCATGCATACATGTATCACATTTTCAATTGTAAATGCATGGTCATCCAACATCTCTATAATTATGCAGGGAAAACCACCGTTGATAAAGCAGAAGTGTTACCCATTATAATAAGCTTTGTGCTTCATCAAGAAATGCTATGTCACTGCTATTTCGCCCACTCACGTTCTCAATCACTAACACTCCAAATGTTAGCAGATTTGAAAACATTCAAATAATCAAACTCATTAAATTTACTCAACAATTATTATCCTCCCCTCAACAAAAAAAATCCAAAATGACATACCAAAGAGAAAAGTGTTAAGACTCTTGTTAAACAAGTAATCTTTCTTGTCCCTCGACACAACAGCCAAGCAACTTTACAAGATTTTGGTGTTGAATGGTCAAAAGCTTCACCTCATTCATAAATTCTTGTTTTCCCTGCCTAGATCTCACACACAATTTCTTCATTGCAATTCTTTGCGTTATCTGGTTAATCCCTAAAACAACCAACCACATCAAGATAAGCCTATCAACAAACCCATTATTTGTCGATCCTCTCAAAGATCATACCATGTCATACAATTTCATGGTTTTAAGAAAATGGGTACATAAATATGTACCTTATATACATGAGAAAAGCCTCCCTGTCCAATCTTATTATTTTCATCAAAATTATCTATTGCTTTTGTGAGTGCTTCTAAGGTGAAAAGAATTTTCTCCAGCGAGAGTACAATCAACTTTGTCTCGTAATTGCCAAGGATTTCTATTAAGAAGAAAAAGTGAATATAAAGAATCTATTTTCATTGGATAACACAAATTTAACTCTTAGAAAACAGAGTCAAAATTGCATATTGTACCTTCCATATGTCCATGACTCCATGAATTGACACAGTGCAGTTTATTCCTCATGGAAAACCGACAGACAATTAACGCTAGAATCATGCCTCCTACAATCCCCAATGTTATGGGTAATTTTTTTGTCGGGGAACCTTCTGTAAAGCATATCTTGAATATATTGTAATGTCATTTACAAAAATGGAACAACCAAACTCTATATAATCCCAGTAAGGCGCATATCATAAATATCAATTTAGCACAAAGAGATTTAATGTACATTACTTAACGTGGTTGGTGAAGTTCCAGTACCCGGAGTAGTCGCGGTAGGTTTTGTGGAAGGGTTTAGCCCAGAGGATGCAGGTGGACTAGTACCATAAAAAAGGTGTATTTTGTATCAGACCCTGCAGCTTCCCAACAATGCTTAAGCTCCTCACTTCAGAGAACAACATTTGTAGAGGGTTTATGTTGCTAATTGCAGACATGATCTGTAATCGTTGATGCATATATCTCTCCAACACTAAACGAGACCATAAATGGTGCCACTAATAGAATATGGAGCTGATCCTTCAGCGAATTCGTTGCTTCCTGGAACATTATAAGCTCAGACAAGTTGGAAACGAGTTTTGAATTTTGACGTGGTGGTTCTATGGTTCTAAACTTGTATAGATTACTTGTATCAATATCCTTTAAGTTCTCCAGATAATTTCGTCGATGTCTAGCTTTGAAAAGAAGTTGTAGTTCTTGTATTGCACGAAGCTGTTATCGAGCCATACTCGACCACCTACGTTGTTTCCGCAAAGTTGTAGAACACTATCATTTTCTTATTGTGAACAGATTGAACAGTTGTTCTCAGACATGTTGCTTGTGCACTGGAGAAGGCCATAGATTCTGTTGGGATTTTGACCATAGGAACAAGTGTTGAACCTTGTTTGAGTGTTTTTCACTAGATCATCCATCACCCTATTCAAGTTGCTCGAAAAAATAATTCCATCGACATAATTAGAGGCATTATTACATGCATATGAGTCAATTTGTGATGTAACAGACAGAAAACTAGTAATGAATAGTGAACCAATCAAATTAAATAGAATCGTTGTTTGTTTGCTAATTTAGCAGAAAATAAACTATCCTTCACGAAGCCAAATCTCATGATCTTGAAATTGGTAAGCTTTGTAAAGGAATGTGATGAATATGGGATCAAAATTGCTATAAAATTGATGGAATTAGATCACAGAAGCAATAGTGAGGATGGGTCTCATAGTGAGGATTTAGAATCAATGGCAAGGATTGCAAAATCGATGAAATTGCCAAAAATGGCATGAACAGGCTTCATTTCAATAACAACAATATTGAATCATATTAAAAAATAAAATACATTAGAAAAGTTTCTAACAAATGTGTCATCTGTCCTTTCACATTAAATTAATAAATTAGACTCTAAAGTATCATCACTAACCGATGTGTGGGATCGAATGTCTTTCGTCCTTATTGTTGTGACTATGTATAATAGTTAGATAACTCTATTTCCAAAGCATAATACTTAGATAAGTCATTTTCAATGTAGTAATTTAACTTATATAAGTTTTGTTATAAGTTTTAGGAGGTTTTTTTTTGGCATATTTTCCTATTAAAATTGGTCAAATTCTGTAGTATTTTTTTAGAATTTTAATTTGTAAATTTTACATAATTTAATTACCCCAAAAAAATTCAAAAACCTAAATTCAATTATATATTTTACAATTTAACAATTATAACCTAATTTTTTAAAATTCCAATATGATTTTACAATTAAATTTATTTAGTTATTGGTATTTTATAAATAAAAAATTATGCTTATATTTGTTATTAAAAGTTTCTTTTTGAAATTATGTAGCTAATTTTGAATTTTGAATTTTAATTATGAACTTATTTTTGGATTTATTCTTGGGGAGATGATTTTCCCAAATATTCTATTCCTTAAGTGTATCTTTACTCTTAGGATATTCTGACACATAAGAAATAGTTAAGTATAACTTGGTCTAGTGTATAGTTAGGTAAAGTTTGTTTCTTTACTATGTAATTTTTGTAACTTACAATCTGATGGTCACGATATGTTCTAGACATGAAGTGATCCAACGATTCATTCTCTCCTCGGTATTACAGACACCTAATCTATGGCTTAACACCTGTTACACAAAATATTGTCACCATGACTATTTGCAGTCAGTATGGGTCTATCATCATTCATATTGTCCTCCTAAGCAAGTCTCAAACCTCAGCTCTTCATGTCAAGCTTTGAAAATGAGAGAAAGACCTTAAAAATCATTAAAGCTATGGTTCCGTACTTTCTCTCACTGTTGCCTGCGGTCCCGCACCCCCTGTTCATGTTACCTGCGGACCTGGCCGCTCTGTCTCTAAAGGAGTGGGTGCGGACCCCTGTGAAAGTAAAAAAGGCGCAAGTTTATTCTTAAAAAATCACTTTGGGTCAATTCTAAATGATTCTAGAAGGAATCTTGACGTGGATGGTTCGCTCCTAGGTGGTTCATGCATCCCAAAAGTGAAGGAGCTAATCCCTTGATGAGAGGAGCTTATCCCTTTGAAGGAGGGCTTTATCCGTTTGAAGGAGGACCTAGTAACTTCCCTCCATTGCACTATAAATTAAGGCATTGGGCTAGTTGCTAGGGAGGTTAGAAGCTGAACATTTTTTAGGGTAAATGCTGTTGGAATTAAGACTTCCTAGTTAAGCTTGAGAGGAGAGATCACATACGTTTTGGCTTCATTGGGAAGTGAGTGAAACTTGTCAAAGTAGAGGAGACTTCTTGATGGACCCTGGGAGGAGCTTGTACAACATCAAGGCACAGGTTGTAAAGTTCTTCTTTGATTTAAATTAATACAATCAGATTCATTTTTCTCAACAAATTGTCTTATGTGATTTGTTTCATGAATTCCTTGATCATCATGATGGGTATGCTTTGTTATATTGGCTTTTCAGGTGCTATTTAATTTGTGTGCTTGTTTGTGTTTGCAGATTCTCTACAAGGGAGCTCATTTGGATCAACGGAGCGAGGCTTCCACAAAATTGCATTCGACCCAAGGTAGGCCTCAAACACTTGTTTGCCTTTATTTATAAATTGCATATTTAGAGAAAGATAGAATTTGATTGGTTTGCTTGTCGCTAGATATCATTAGATACTAGGGAGGTCGGTCTTGTCCGCAAGAACGACTCATTCCGTGTGACAAAATGGCGACTCCATTGGGGAGGTCGGTCTTGTCCGCAAGAACAACTCATTCCGTGTGACAAAATGGCGACTCAGTTGGGGACTTGATTTTTTGATTTGCTTTTACTTTGACTTGAGAAACTGTGTTTTTGTTTCTGTTTTTGGCTTGTTGTGTGTGGAATTGGGTAGGTTTAGTTAATCTTGAATTATTTTTTGTTTTTCATACTTTTGGGAGAGGATCGCACCCTCTGCTTGTGACACAGTGCAGACCTATCTGCACTTTTGCTTTACACACAGAGCGGTACCGCACCTATATGGACTGCGGGCCTGCGGACCCTGTCAAAATTTTGAAAAACTTAAGATTTTCTCTTTCAGTCAACTTAGGATTTGTTTAGGTGTTTTTTGCCTCTACCCAGACCTGCATGTGACTTTTCAGGAACTTTTCTTAGGTTAATTCCATTGGCATTAGGGTTTTAGGTGAAATTCCTAAAGTTTTGGTTAAAGGGCTTGATTTTCATTTTGGTCTTGTAGTAGCTCAGAACTTAGAAGCCTTAGAAGCCTCAGATCACCTTGGTTTTTACTGGCCTTCTTATGAGTCTGACCGTTTGCAAAATCTGCCTTTGTTGAAGAATCCATCTTGTGTTTATCTTTGTGAAACTTCGAAAAGAGTTGTGTTAAAAGTTTTGGATTTCATTTTTAGAAAAGAAAACAAAAATTGGTTGTTTTTTGACTGATTTGTGATTTTGGACAAATTAGTCCTTAGTTTGCTTATAGCTAAGTAAAACATCCTTGAAAAGAAATCTTGTAAGCTTTTACTTCAAATAGTTTTTAGAATTTATAGATCTCAAGATTAGATTTTTCCATAGTTTTGAGTGTTTTATAAAAAATAATAAAAAATCTCTTTTGAAAAAGTTTGTTTTTGTAGTATTTGAGTGTTTGAAAGAAAAGGGAAATTTTCGTGAGCATAACTAGTTGTCTCGTTTTTGAGTGTATTGGAAAAGACAAAAAGCTCTTCTTTTGATTTGTTTGTTAAGGAAAAGATTTGTTTTTACAAGCATTTGCATTCTCAACTCTTTCCTAGCTAGAAATTCATTGAAGGGAAAAGATTGCTTATCATCTTAAGTGCATTTTTTAGTGATTTCGAGTCGAGTCTTCACACCATAAGTTTCATCTCCGCACCTCTTGACTTAAAGAAAAACCAATAAAAATAACGCTTAAAGTAAAATCTATCTAGTAATCTTTTTATTTCTAGGGCTCTATATCACCAACATAGCTTAGGCTAGTATCTTGGAGTAGGGAGTAATTAACTCTCCAAGATAGTAAAACAAACAAGTAGTTGTATCTTGTGGTAGGAGATAAAATCCAATTGTTACATCTATGCTCTGGGAAATCTCCTCTTAAAGGAGAAGCACGAGATCATATCTGAACCAGTGTGGGAATCAATCCTTCCTCATTGGGAACGATAGAAGATATTCACGTATTAAAAACGGTAAACCTCGGATTAACCATTGTCGAGGACCCTGGGGTCACTTGTTGGTAAACCTTGGATTATGTCAAGGAGCCTTCAAGGGGATTGAACTTGTTACTCTGCCCTTGTGTTCGTATCGGATCATAGACTGTTCCCCCAGGTATATTTGTTTCCGTTGGTAACCATAGTGACCATATTCTATAGGATTCTTTCCTAAGGTGACGGTGGAGGGAAGATTCCACTGTACCTGGAGCAGACGTTGGCTAGACTCACTTGGATATTCTGGGGGGTTCTCTTCACTCGAGACGGTTTAGTGGAGAAACTTGTGCCAGTCTATTCATTAAGCAGGTTGCCGGGGTAACTGTTCCAACCGTCATTTCTGTATTGAACTTTGCGACATTGGATTTCATCACCAACTAGTGTTTTCAGTACGGAAAGTTATTGTTTGTGTGTGGTTTGATCTCCTAGATTCTTTAGGCGTGTGATTCAAAATTGTTTGGTTCTTTAGAGGCTTTAGGTGGTTTTTCATTGAGATTTTTCTTTGTTTGCGTGTGAAGTAGTTAAAATATTTAATCGTGGCTGAATTACCGAGGAAGTCCCATAGACTTCGGGGTTAACCTCCTGAGTTTTCACCGAGCCAACCTGAAGGGCTACGAGCCCTTGTAACTCCTAGAGACAGTAGAGTTGGGTCACCTGAAGAAGGAGAGTCTTATTAGTGGTACATCTTGATTATCAAGCTCTAGTAGCATATTATAATCCACAATCTGTTTATGTTTCCGAAGTTACTGGTAGTTTTTCATCTACTAGTGATTTAGGTGAGGAACCTGAAATATCTGAACCTAAAACTGAATTTGCTGCTATGCCAACATCGGGATTTGCCTCTCCAACTTCTAGTGGTCCTGGTTCACCCAGGGTAGAAAGAATAATTACCCAAAATCTTCCTTCTAGACTTATAGCTATTGAAGAACTTGCTACTCCGGAAGAAGAAGGTATCCCTATCCCTGAAAATCAACCAGTTATAGAACTTAGGGAGCGTGAATCAATCTTTTACAGTCCACCTAGGAGCAACGCTTGGTATCTTTCATTGACCAATTTTTTGGAAAACCCGGGACTAAGTTTTTCACCACCTCGCATTCCTTTTCACCCACCACCTAAGGGTTATTATCCTTCGTTAAATATGTCAAGACAGTCGTCTATGTTTTCTCAATCTCCAGAAACCTTTTTATACGGTGGTCCTTCTGTTCCCTCTGGGTATCAGTCACTTACTAGTACCTTTTCGGGAGCATCTCCTCAACCTATTGAACAAGGGTTATTAACTGGAAATAATGGAACTAAGCCATTGAGTGTAGAATATATTCTTATGATGTCAGGTACTATTCCTAATCCTCAACCTCAAGGTGGCCAGTTACCGCCTAGGGGGCAGCCTCAAAGTCCTTAATTATCGCCTGGGGGGCAACCTCAAGGTACCCAATTTCCACTGGGGGGCAACCTCAAGGACAATACATACCTACGGGACAGTACGTTCCTCAAGGTCAACCCCAGACTCAATATGTACCTCAAGGTCAACCCCAGTGTCAATATGCACCTCAAGGTCAACCCCAGTATCAGTACGTGCCTCAAGTTTATCAACCTCAAGGTCAATACCCAACCCAAGGTTTCCAACCACCTTCCGGTCAATCATTTGTCCAAGGAGCTGGAAATGTACCTTTGAATTATCAACCCTACCCTCAACCCGGTTATGGTCCTCAATATTCTCAACCTGTTATGGGTCTGTACCCTGGAATGAACTTAGTGTGGGATCCATCTCAAACTCAACAGATCTTGCAACCGAATGTGCAGTTGTCATCTCAATCTGGACAACCCTTGGTTTCTGGTTCACCCCAGCAACCTGTCCAGTCTACTATTCAAACTTCTGCACCTTCTGTAGTTTCTCAGTCTGGGCCTAGTACGCCTCGTACTCCGCCTCAAACGACTGCTGCAACTACTGCAACATCTGTTCAATCTACCCCACCTACTTCTGGAGTATCGACAGCTCTGGTTTCTACTGTTCCTGTATCAACTCCTCAGACATCTTTACCTCAGTCTGGATCCACAATTCAAACTTCGGTTCAAATGCCTGTAGGACAACCTGGTCCAAGTACGGTTGTCACAAGTCAACCTCAATTTACTTATCAACTATACCAAGGATAGTACCAATTCGGTCCCGCTGGGCAGCAGCCAGTCTATCAGTATCAACCATACCCTGGGTATACATATCAACAACCTCAACAACCCCAGTACGGTCCGGTTAATCCTGGTTTTCCGAGAGGATATAATATCCCAAATGCAATTCCAATTCCTAGTTATCCTGGATATCCTCCTCCTAGGGCTGGTCTCATGACTTAGGGTTTCAGGGACCCTAATCGCCAGTTACCATTTATTGCAACTTTAGACTCGCCTGACTTGTCACGCCTTACGAACGATCCAATTAACTATCTTCCGTTTTGGCCGCCAATGCCGAATAAGTTGTCTAGTGATATTCCTAAGTTTGAAGGAAAATCAGGAGAGGACCCGTCGAACCATGTGATGACTTAATACCTCTGGTGTGCGTCTAATTCCATTTCAGATGATTCAATTCGTTTAAGGCTTTTCCAGTGCACTCTAATTGGTCTTGCGACCAAGTGGTACATTGAGTTACCGCGAGCCATTTTTATAACTTTAGTCAGTTAGCTACTTCGTTTTTAACTCATTTTCAGTTGCCAGTAAGATATGACAATGGCACGGAATTATTAACTTCATTAAAGCAGTCAACGTCCACTTACATTTCAGATCACATTCATGAATGGAGACGTCGACGGCGTTTAGTGAAAGTTTTTATCCCGGATCAAATCTTAGTTGAATGGTTTGTAAAGTCTTTATTACCGAAGATCACTGAGGATGTAGTTAAGGCAGGTGTCGTTACTGAAGAGCAAGTAATTGCTCAAGCTCAGTACCTTGACTTAGTTTTATACGCAGTCAGGTACATTACACGAGAAAATCCCTAACCTTCCTAAACAAAATCAAATCACTGCAGCTTCTTCAGGGTCTCATGCCGCTGATGGTATGATTGGTACGGTTAATACCAAAAGTAAGAAGAAATCTTCTAAAAATTCTTCTCCTATCATAACTTTACCAGATTCCTCGATAGGAGATTCTTCCGCGGAAATCTCCGCCGATATTCATGTTGTAGAGTCATCTACAGCCAAATCAAAATCCAGCGGTAAGAAGAAAGGGAAGAAGAAAAATAAAACAGATAAAAATTCGAAAGAGAAACCAGAAAAAGTGGAATCAACTGATGAGAAACGCAAACCTCGTTATCCTTGTCTCATTTGTGACGAAGAGCATTTTACAAGAGACTGCCCTCATCGTGCAGAGGTTGCGAAAATTGTCAAAGGTTCCCAAACGCCTGTTATTTTGAAGGATCCTTTTCCTAGTCAAGACAGTAAGATGATAGGTTCTTCCTCAAATGCCTCCGAAGAACCCATAATGATGATGTCCCATGTTAGGATTGCAACTTGATCGCATGATTATGGAAGTAAAAGTCCTGTTGATGGTAAAGAAGCAGAATCTTCTCATTCGAACCCATCAACTTCAACTCCCGGTTCCGATCCACTACAGATCGAGAAACCTAACCCAGACTTAGTAATCAAACTGCCCGCCAAGGGTATACTTCGAAAGTCAGCTTTCAATCCACATGCGAGAGCGGCTCAGAACTATAACATTGTTGAAGATTTGGCTATTTCACCTTCAACAATGTCGGCTTTGGAAGTGCTGCAATCATGTCCAGCACAACGTAAATTACTATTGTCGGCTATAGGAGCTGTTGACGTTCAGGACTCGAACCTTATAATTTTCGATCTAGAAAATAGTACACGCACTTACCTCATCAAATGGCTTTCCAGATTCTAGTGTTAGTAAAAAACAGACCTTGTTATAGGACTGTGATTGATGAGGGAGCCTCAACGTGTATTATGTCGATACAGTGTTGGAGATCGCTTGGTTCTCCTACGCTAAATCAATCCCCGACGATTCTAAAGGCCTTTGATGGCCGTGGGTTTCATCCTTTTGGAATTCTACAGGATTTACCTATAGGGGTTGAAGGCAAAACTGTTAATCTAGATGTGGAGGTGGTTGATGCCCCTCTAGATTACAACCTTCTCTTGGGTCGTAGTTGGTCTTACGCTATGACAGCTGTCGTTTCATCGGTCTTTCGGCTTATAAAGTTCCCTCATAATGGAAAGATCGTAACTATAGACCAGCTGACTTACTTTTCATCCGACCCAACCTCTTCTGAAAGTATTTAGCATGTCGGCAAAACAACTATCCCGTATAAGGATGTTGGAGTAGGACTAGTTAAAGATTCTGGTTTACTAGGAACTTTTCCTTTTCCTCCTATCAACGCATCGTCTTCTACTGCAACCATTCATATGATTTCGTCAGACACTATTGTTTATGACGATCCTTGGATCGTACCTTCCGAATTTGAGATACGACTAAAAAGGGCTTTTGTAAATTCATTTTTACCGTTTGAGTTCTGGGTGAGAAAATAGAGCTTTTGGTCAGAAACTTCCCATGAATATTGCGGAAAATCCGTCCGTTGGAATCGAACGCCGTCTCCTCCAGGTAATCTACATCATCCTACTCTTTAATTTCATCCGTTTCAAATTTGTTTTTAGGCTTTGATTTCATATTTTAAGGGATTTTTTAAGGGTTGTTCAGAGGTCGGTCTCAGATTCGGAAGGTACGATCCAAGGATCGTCATAAACAATAGTGTCTGACGAAATCATATGAATGGTTGCAGTAGAAGACGATGCGTTGATAGGAGGAAAAGGAAAAGTTCCTAGTAAACCATAATCTTTAACTAAGTCCTACTCCAACATCCTTATACGGGATAATTGTTTTGCCGACATGTTGAATACTTTCAGAAGAGGCTGGGTCGGATGAAAAGTAAGTCAGCTGGTCTATAGTTACGATCTTTCCATTATGAGGGAACTTTATAAGTCGAAAGACCGATAAAACGACAACTGTCATAGCGTAAGACCAACTACGACCCAAGAGAAGGTTGTAATCTAGAGGGGCATCAACCACCTCCACATCTAGATTAACAGTTTTGCCTTCAACCCCTATAGGTAAATCCTGCAGAATGCCAAAAGGATGAAACCCACGGCCATCAAAGGCCTTTAGAATCATTGGGGATCGATTTAACGTAGGAGAACCAAGCGATCTCCAACACTGTATCGACATAATACACCTTGAGGCTCCCTCATCAATCACAGTCCTATAACAAGGTCTGTTTTTTACTAACACTAGAATTTGGAAAGCCATTTGATGAGGTAAGCACGGTGTACTATTTTCTAGATCGAAAATTATAAGGTTCGAGTCCTGAACATCAACAGCTCCTATAGTCGACAATGGTAATTTACGTTGTGCTGGACATGATTGCAGCAGTTCCAAAGCCGACATTGCTGAAGGGGAAATAACCAAATCTTCAACAATGTTATAGTTCTGAGCCGCTCTCGCATGTGGATTGAAAGCTGAATTTCGAAGTATACCCTTGGCGGGTGGTTTGATTACTAAGTCTGGGTTAGGTTTCTTGATTTGTAATGGATCGGAACTGGGAGTTGAAGTTGATGGGTTCGAATGAGAAGATTATGCTTCTTTACCATCAACATGACTTTTACGTCCATAATCATGCGATCGAGTTGCAATCCTAACATGGGACATCATCATTATGGGTTCTTCGGAGGCATTTGAGGAAGAACCTATCATCTTATTGTCTTGACTAGGAAAAGGATCCTTCAAAACAGCAAGCGTTTGGGAACCTTTGACAATTTTACAACCTCTGCACGATGAGGGCAGTCTCTTGTAAAATGCTCTTCATCACAAATGAGACAAGGATAACGAGGTTTGAGTTTCTCATCAGTTGATTCCACTTTTTCTGGTTTCTCTTTCGAATTTTTATCTGTTTTATTTTTCTTCTTCCCTTTCTTCTTACCGCCAGATTTTGATTTGGCTGTAGATGACTCTACAACATGAATATCGGTGGAGATTTCCACGGAAGAATCTCCTGTCGAGGAATCTGGTAAAGTTATGGTAGGAGAAGAATTCTTAGAAGATTTCTTCTTACTTTTGGTATTAACCGTACCAATCATACCATCAGCGGCATGAGACCCTGAAGGAGCTGCAGTGATTTGATTTTGTTTAGGAAGGTCAGGGATTTTCTCGTGTAATGTACCTGACTGCGTATAAACTAATTCAAGGTACTGAGCTTGAGAAATTACTTTCTCTTCAGTAACGACTCCTGCCTTAACTACATCCTCAGTGATCTTCGGTAATAAAGACGTTACAAACCATTCAGCTAAGATTTGATCCGGGATAAAAACTTTCACTAAACGTCGTCGACGTCTCCATTCATGAATGTGATCTGAAATGTAAGTGGACGTTGACTGCTTTAATGAAGTTAATAATTCCGTGCCATTGTCATATCTGACTGGAAACTGAAAATGAGTTAAAAACGAAGTAGCTAACTGACTAAAGTTATAAAAAGTGGCTCGCGGTAACTCAATGTACCACTTGGCTGCAAGACCAATTAGAGTTCACTGGAAATGCCTTAAACAGATTGAATCTTATGAAATGGAATTAGACGCACACTAGAGGTGATAAGTCATCACATGGTTCGATGGGTCCTCTCTTGATTTTCCTTCAAACTTAGGAATATCACTAGGCAACTTATTCGGCATTGGCGGCCAAAACGGAAGATAGTTAATTGGATCGTTCGTAAGGCGCGACAAGTCAGGCAAGTCCAAAGTTGCAATAAACGGTAACTGACGATTAGGGTCCCTGAAACCCTGAGTCATGAGACCAGCCCTAGGAGGAGGATGTCCAGGATAACTAGGAATTGGAATTGCATTTGGGATATTATATCCTCCCGGAAAACCAAGATTAACCGGACCGTACTGGGGTTGTTGAGGTTGTTGATATGTATACCCAGGGTACAGTTGATACTGATAGACTGGCTGCTGCATAGTGGGACCGAATTGGTATTGTCCATGGTACGGTTGATAAGTAAATTGAGGTTGACTTGTGACAACCGTACTTGGACCAGGTTGTCCTACAGGCATTTGAACCGAAGTTTGAATTGTGGATCTAGATTGAGGTAAAGATGTCTGAGGAGTTGATACAGGAACAGTAGAAACCGTAGCTGTTGATACTCCAGAAGTAGGTGGGGTAGATTGAACAGATGTTGCAGCAGTCGTTTGAGGTGGAGTATGAGGCATACTAGGCCCAGACTGAGAAACTACAGAAGGTGCAAAAGTTTGAATAGTAGACTGGACAGGTTGTTGGGGTGAACCAGAAACCAAGGGTTGTCCAGATTGAGATGACAACTGCACATTCGGTTGCAAGATCTGTTGAGTTTGAGATGGATCCCACACTAAGTTCATTCCGGGGTACGGACCCATAACAGGTTGAGAATATTGATGGCCATAACCGGGTTGAGGGTAGGGTTGATAATTCAAAGGTACATTCCAGCTCCTTGGACAAACGATTGACCGGAAGGTGGTTGGAAACCTTGGGATGGGTACTGACCTTGAGGTTGATAAACTTGAGGCACGTACTGATACTGGGGTTGACCTTGAGGTGCATATTGATACTGGGGTTGACCTTGAGGTACATATTGAGTCTGGGGTTGACCTTGAGGAACGTACTGTCCCGTAGGTATGTACTGTCCTTGAGGTTGCCCCCCAGGTGGAAATTGGGTACCTTGAGGTTGCCCCCCAGGCGATAATTGAGGACTTTGAGGCTGCCCCCCAGGCGGTAACTGGCCACCTTGAGGTTGAGGATTAGGAATAGTACCTGACATCATAAGAATATCTTCTACACTCAATGGCTTAGTTCCATTATTTCCAGTTAATAACCCTTGTTCAATAGGTTGAGGAGATGCTCCCGAAAAAGTACTAGTAAGTGACTGATACCCAGAGGGAACAGAAGGACCACCGTATAAAAAGGTTTCTAGAGATTGAGAAAACATGGACGATTGCCTTGACATATTTAACGGAGGATAATAACCCCTAGGTGTTGGGTGAAAAGGAATGCGAGGTGGTGAAAAACTTAGTCCCGGGTTTTCCAAAAAATTGGTCAATGAAAGATACCAAGCGTTGCTCCTAGGTGGACTGTAAAATATTGATTCACGCTCCCTAAGTTCTATAATTGGTTGACTTTAAGGAAAAGGGATACCTTCTTCTTCCGGGGTAGCAAGTTCTTCAATAGTTATAAGTCCAGAAGGAATATTTTGGGTAACTATTCTTTCTACCCTAGGTGAACCAAGACCACTAGAACTTGGAGAGGCAAATCCTGATGTTGGCATAGCAGCAAATTCAATTTCAGGTTCAGATATTTCAGGTTCCTCACCTAAATCACTAGTAGATGAAAAACTACCAGTAACTTCGGAAACAGAAACAGATTGTGGATTATAATCTGCTACTAGAGCTTGATAATCAGGATGTACCACTAAAGAAGACTCTCTTTCTTTAGGTGACCCAACTCTACTGTCTCTAGGAGTTACAAGGGCTCATAGCCCTTCAGGCTGGCTCGGTGAAAACTCACGAGGTTGGCCCCGAAGTCTACGGGACTTCCTCGGTAATTCTTGGCCCTTGCGGACAAGACCGACCTCCCTAGTGGAGTCGCCATTTTGTCACACAGAATGAGTCGTTCTTGCGGACAAGACCGACCTCCTTAGTATCTAATGATATCTAGCGACAAGCAAACCAATCAAATTCTATCTTTCTCTAAATATGCAATTTATAAATAAAGGCAAACAAGTGTTTTAGGCCTGCCTTGGGTCCAATGCAAGTTTGTGTAAGCCTCGCTCCGTTGATCCAAATGAGCTCCCTTGTAGAGAATCTGCAAACACAAGCAAGCACACAAATTAAATAGCACCTGAAAAGCCAATATAACAAAGCATACTCATCATGATGATCAAGGAATTCATAAAACAAATCACATAAGACAATTTGTTGAGAAAAATGAATCCGATTATATTAATTTAAATCAAAGAAGAAATTTACAACCTGTGCCTTGATGTTGTACAAGCTCCTCCCAGGGTCCATCAAGAAGTCTCCTCTACTTTGACAAGTTTCACTCACTTCCAAATGAAGCCAAAAGGTATGTGATCTCTCCTCTCAAGCTTAACTAGGAAGTCTCAATTCCAACAGCATTTACCCTAAAAAACATTCAGCTTCTAACCTCCCTAGCAACCAGCCCAATGCCTTAATTTATAGTGCAATGGAGGGAAGTTACTAGGTCCTCCTTCAAACGGATAAAGCCCTCCTTCAAAGGGATAAGCTCCTCTCATCAAGGGATTAGCTCCTTCACTTTTGGGATGCATGAACCACCTAGGAGCGAACCATCCACGTCAAGATTCCTTCTAGAATCATCTAGAATTGACCCAAAGTGAGTTTTTAAGAATAAACTTGCGCCTTTTTGACTTTCACAGGGGTCCGCACCCACTCCTTTAGAGACAGAGCGGGCAGGTCCGTAGGTAACATGAATAGGGGGTGCGGGACCGCAGGCAACAGCCAGAGAAAGTGCGGAACCAGAGCTTTAATGATTTTTAAGGTCTTTCTCTCATTTTCAAAGCTTGACATGAAGAGCTGAGGTTTGAGACTTGCTTAGGAGGACAATATGAATGATGATAGACCCATACTGACTGCAAATAGTCATGGTGAAAATATTTTGTGTAACAACACCCGATTGGTCCATGATCTTTATTTAAAGAGCATGGAGGCTCATTTGTAAGGTGATCGTTCATGAGAGAAGCTTATGTAAATTTTCTTTCTTTTAAATTAATAAATTGCCTAAAGTATTCGCGTTGTCTCAGGTCATGGACTGTTTCCCTCTTTGAGGGTTATAACCACGTTAAGAATACTAGTGTATCGATCTGTGATCTGTTTGTGAGCGGTGTCCTTTGGTGTTTTATCTAAGGAACTTACCCTGTAAATTCCTACATGGTATTAGAGCTATTCGAGGGCCGCATCCGTTGGTGATCCAAATATGAAGCTAGTACAATTGCATCCGACTTTCGTTTCCTAGATCTATTGTTTTTTATCGCTTTCGAGCCGAGAGTGTTAGGATATTCCGACACATAGGAAATGGTTAAGTATAACTTGGTCTAGTGTAGAGTTAGGTAAAGTGTGTTTCTTTACTATGTACTTTTGTAACTTACAATCCGACGGTCACGATATGTAGTGATCTGACGGTTCATTCTCTCTTCGGTATTACTAACACTTGATCTGTGGCTTAACACCAGATTGGTCCATGATCTCTATTTGAAGAGCATGGGGGGTCATTTGTAGGGTAACCATTCATGAGAGAAGCTTATGTAAATTTTCATTCTTTTATTAATAAATTGCCTGAAGTGGCTGCGTTGGCTCAGGCTGTGGACTGTTCCCCTGTTTGAGGGTTTTAACCACGTCAAGAATACTAGTGTATTGATCTGTGATCTGTTTGTGAGAGGTGTCCTTTAGTGTTTTGTCTGAGGAACTTACCCTGTAAATTCCTACATGGTATCAAAGCTATTTGAGGGTCGCATCCGTTGGTGATCCAAATTTGAAGCCAGTAGAACTACATCCAACTATCGTTTCCTAGATCTATTGTTTCTGACTATTTTCGGGCCGAGAGGACTGCTCTATTGTGCTAGGAGCATCTGTTCCAGTGAGGAACCCCTTTTTTTTCACGCAAAAAGGTTTTCGGTAGCCCTAGCTACGTCATTTTTAATATCTGGAGGTATACAATGTTTATTTGCATTTTTTAGTTATTTTCTCTCTGTTTATTTCGATTTATTTATCTCTTTGCTTTTTATTACCGGATCTATACCTTTAATTTCTACGTATGCTCTTTGCCCCGCGACTCTGTGCGATCTAGGCAAATCAGAAACAGAAAGGAATGATTTTTCTCATGCGTATGCTCTTTTCTGCCGCGCCTTAGTGTGATCTCAGAAAATCAGAAACATTGAGGAAAATATTTAGTTTCTGGCTATAGCTAACTTCAAGCCGTAAGGTTTGTTTTTTTTGTATGTCCGTGTTAGGTTTTGTTTTGTCGGCAAAAAAGAATTTTTTCAAGTAAGCACGCACCCCAAAGCTTCAATGACTAATAATAATAATAATAATAATAAACCCTTCCTCTTTTCCAAAAATTACTAATCTTTTAAACTAGCTCACTTGATCCAAAGTTACTTTATGATAATAGAGGTCTTGAGTTCAAGTCTTTCTTTTTGTTGAGTTACTTTTTCAAAAAGCACATGTAACTTATGTTTCAAAGTTACTTTATGTAAAAGTGTTCTCACCCATTATAAAAAGTGAGTCACTTATAATTCTACAGTCCCTTTATCTTTTATTTAAGTTACAATTTAGTGGGCACCTCAAAAAATACCATTGTAAAAGTGACTTTCACTTATTTATAAAAGTGAGTCACATAAATTTTTTTAAAGTGAGCTAATTAGATTAAGTTTGGAAAGGTGGCGGATTTCTTTTAAATATAACATTATCACTCATTTCCGCACATCCACGCACTTCGTCGGCATGTTCAACAACTTTTCTTCAAAAAGCCATAACTTCTTCATCCAGAAGCCGTTTTTTTTTAATCAGCCTAATTTTTTGAGATCTTTTCATTGGAACACTTAGTTTCAGCATCTACAGCTTCAATTTATGTTAAAATGGAAATTCCATGCCAAGTTATTCTTGACAGCACCAACTACTTGCAATGGTGGTCCTACATTGTGGATTTACTTAGAAGTAAAGGTGTTTACAGAATAGCCTCAGGCCAAGAAACCAAACCTCAAGATGAAGATAAGGTAGCCAAATGGGAAAATAGGCAAGATCAAGCACGTGGGTTGATAGGGATGTCTATTTCTCCAGACCTTAGATTCCATATCGCAGAATTTGATACTCCTAATGAAGCAATGAAACAACTCACTAAATTTTTTGGAATTAAAAATGAAATTAGAGCCCATCAACTCGAAAATGAGTTGCTTACATTGACCCCAATAGTTTTTCTTCCATTGAAGATTTTGTGTCCAAGTTCAAGACCCTTAGACTTCTCTTGGAAGGTGTTAAGGTTAAGAAAGAAGATGGTAGCCTTATCTACTCCATTCTTACTAAGTTGGGACTAGCCTACTCTGTGTTTGTTTCCACCTTCCATTCTACTAGAGAAGCCTTTATTTCTCAAGGACAAGACTACAAGTCCCCCTCTTTTGATTCCTTTTGTGATTCTTTAATAAGAGAATAAGAAAATCTTTTATATCTTGGTCTTCTTAATCTTGGAAACTCTTGTAAGAAGGCCTTAGCCGCCCAACAACAACCAAATTCAAAGAATCCCAAGAAGCAGTATCCTAAAAAGAATGGTCCTAAAGCAGTAAATAGATTGATTTATTACTGAAGTAGTGCTATTCTTTATATATGTAATTACGCATAGCCGATAGCCAATCATCCCACAAAAAAGAAAATGTGCAGTGGTACGTACGTTTATGACTAGCAGGAAGGATATTGATTATTGACAGAAGCATAGGATGGATAAATACCTTTCCTTGGTTTTGTCTCCCTGTCTCCCATTCACCCAGTATCATGGTATGGTACGGAAGGATATTTGGTCAGCTATAGATTTCTGTCTCCCTGAAGGTCTTCTTTCTCAGGAAGTCGGTCAGCCAGAAGGTCTGTCTTCCAGTCAGAAGTAACGAGTTACCCCGAGATATTGAGAGGGAAAGAACCTGATCACTCACCCCCAAAGCATTATATAGGTGGGGCTTGACTGCAACAAAAGAGAGGGCGGGTACGAGACCTTTCAAGCATCAGAGCCCACTTTCTACAGAGATGACAAGTCTTATCAACCACTACTTACTTTCGGACCTACCCGGCTCATTCTCAACCTCTCCCCCAGCCAACTATCTCTCTCATTAGGAATCATTCTCAACCTCTCCCCCAGCCAGCTATCTCTCTCATTAGGAATCATTCTCAACCTCTCTATCCATCTCACTCTGAGATGGGGAATGAATACTGAGCATCGTATAGAATATAATCACCCTGAGATCACGAGAAAAGAAAACGTACCCTTCCTCATCGACCAAAAAGGACTTGTTCATAATTCAAGTTATGTTCTCTGGGAAGCAGCTCATGCACGCACTTCCAGCTCATTAAAGCCAGGAAGACTACTTTATGAAAGGGTCCTAAGCAATTTCAATCTCAAATTGAAAAATCATTTCAACAAAATTATAAGGCAAATAAAAACAAAGGGAAGAAGACTGATAGATGTTGCCACTTTTGTAATCAAGATGACCACTTAGAATCCAAATTCTTTAAAAAAATGGAAGTCTTGGAAGCAGCAATGAAGAATCATAACATCCATTTTGAGCACTCTTCAACTTCAACTTCATCTTCAGGAATAGCACTTTCTGCATGTGGTTGTCAAGCATCTCGGTCTAGTTATGCACTAAATGTATCTTCTTCTTCTCATTCTCATGAGTGTCTCATTGATTCTAGAGATTCTTATCACATGGCCAAAAACAAAGCCATGTTTTCTTCTTTAAATGATTGTAACACCAAAAATATATATGTTGGTGATGATAGATCTCTTAGTGTTGTAGGGACTTGAACTATTCATCTAGACAATGGTCAATTTAATGATGTATTATGTGTTCCAAGCTTGTCCTGCAACCTTTTATCTGTATATCAAATAACTCATTCAGGTGAAGGTAAAATCGTTGAATTTTCACCTCACGATGTTGTAATTAAGGACCTAAGAGATCCTAGACAGATTTTAGCTACTGGCATTGTTGATGGTTCTACAAGGTTGTATAAGTTTAACAACTTTGGGTCATCAAATCTTCCCTTGGTATTTGTTGCTCATAATGATGAAGTGAGCAAACTTTGGCATGAGCTATTTGGTCACTTAAACTATCGCTCCCTTCAGAATCTATGTAAATAAAATATGGTGACAAGTCTTCCAATGGTATCTTGCAGAGATGGTGTTTGTTTCGAATGTGTACTCGGAAAACATCATCGAGATAGTTTTGAAAAACGTGCCTCTTGGCACACCTCAGCCCCTTTACAGTTCGTGCATAGTGATTTATGTGGTCCACTTCCAGTTGCTTCATTCTCTGGCTACAAGTATTTCTTAACTTTAATTGATGATTTCTCTAGACGCACTTGGGTATACTTCTTAAAAATCAAGAGTGAAGTATTTAACATGTTCTTGGCCTTTAAGGCCTTTGTTGAAAAATAATATGGACTGATCAAATTCTTAAGCTAAGATCTGATAATGGTGGAGAATATGTTAACAACAAATTCATCAACTTTTGCACTGAGAATGGAATTCAAATGCAACATTCTATTCCATATACTCCACAACAAAATGGTGTAGCTGAAAGGAAGAATCACACCTTAAAGGAAATGACTAATTTTATGCTTCAATCTAAAGGACTTAATCTTAATTTTTTGGCAGAAGCAATTAACTGTGCAAATTACATAGTAAATCGAACTCCTACGAAGGTTTTAAAGAATATCACTCTAGAAGAAGCACAAAGCTCAATTAAACCAGATGTAAGTCACTTTCTTGTTTTTGGAAGCGAAGCATGGGCCATATTCCAGATGAGAAACATAAAGCTTTAGAACCTAAGAGTGAAAAATGTATTTCTGTTGGATATTTTGAAGATGTCAAAGGATATAGACTTATTCCACTTAAGTCCAAAAATGTTATCATTAAAAGAGATGTAAAGATTGCTGAAAATATATCGGCCTACGAGCCTAGTTCGGTGGATGTACCACCTCTCTCTATCCCTTCTACTTCTGAAAATATTTCTTCTTTAGATGATGATAGCAAGGATGACAATCCTTCCCCACCTTCTTAAGACCCTCCTTCAGCTCCTCAGCTTCCAAAATGGGTTTGTGCTACTCGGGATGCAGCAGGTGCTCTTGCGGGTGATCCTACAAATCAATGACGTACACATTCTCATTTCGATAGAGCTTCTTCTTTACTGGCTCAAGCTTCAGCGAATTATGATCCTAACACCTTTGCAGAAGCTTTAGGCCATCCAGATTGGGACGTAGCTATGAATGAAGAATATCATTCATTATTGGCAAATGATACATGGGATCTTGTTCCTCTTCCAAAGGGACAAAACTTGTTAGATGCAAATGGGTTTACACAACCAAGTATAGATCAGATGGAAAAGTTGATAAACATAAAGCTCGTCTTGTTGCTAAGGGTTTTTCACAAGTTGAAGGCATTGAATACACTGAAACCTTCTCCCCTGTTGCCAAAATGAACTCTATCCACCTTGTTCTTTCCCTTGTTGCCTCTTTCAAATGGGAAGTCCATCAGATGGATGTTAAATCTGCCTTCTTTCTTGGGGTCTTACATGAAGAAATCTATATGGAACAACCTACTGGATTTATACAAACAGAATCCAGCCTTGTATGTCGGCTTAAGAAATCCCTTTATGGTCTCAAGCAAGCCCCTCGGGCTTCGTATGCCAAAATGGATAGCTTTCTTTTAGAAACTAGGTTTTCTAGGTGTCATTCTAAGATTATTGTCTACACCAAGAAAGTGGGCAAGTCTCTTATCATTATTTTTCTTTATGTTGATGATCTTATCTTTACTGGTAGTGATCCCAACCTTATAAACCATGTGAAGTCCAACCTTAAAAATAACTTTGAAATGACAGACTTAGGACACTTGCATTATTTTTTTGGTCTTCAAGTCTTGCAATCCAAGGAAGGTATCCAAGTATGCCTGTGATCTTCTACGCCATTTTCACATGGAAGACTGTAAGCCAGCCCCTTCTCCCTTTCAGTCTGGAGCCAAACTTTCAGTCACTTGTACTTCCCCAAAAGTTGATGCTACCTTATACCGTCAACTTGTAGGAAAACTTTTGTATCTGACCCATACTTGTCCTGACCTTTCCTTTGTTGTTGGCCTTATTTCTCAGTTTATGCAAAACCCACATGAAAGTCATTTGAAAGCAGCTAAAAGAATACTTCGTTATGGTCAAGGTACAATTCAGTTTGGGATTCATCACAGTGCAGAAGCATCTCCTCTATTGGTTGGTTTCACTGATTCTGATTGGGCTGGTGACCCTGATGATCGGAAGTCTACTGCAGGTTATGTGTTCACTCTTGGTTCAGGACCTATTACATGGATTGTAAGAAACAAAGTGCCATTTCTCTTTCTTCAGCAGTAGCAAAGTATCGTGGTGTCGTAGAAGCTAGTAAGGAAGCCCTGTGGCTTCGTCAGATCCTATCAGAGTTTGGTTTTCAGCAGCAGCATCTGACTACACTTTGGCGTGATAATCAAAGTGTCATTCAACTATGGAAAGATCCAGTCCAACATCAGCACAACAAACACATTGAACTTCACATGAACTTCATCAGAAAGCTCATTCATGACCATGTTCTTGAAGTGCAATATTGTTCAACAGATGATCAAGTTGCAGACATCTTTACAAAGGCTGTCACAGAGGCGAAGTTTACTAAACTTTGATTTGTGGTTGGAGTTCAGGAAGTTGTCACTAAGGGGGGATAGGCTCTAATGCCTCCTTCCTTCTCCCGTTATGTTATATTTGTACATCCTTCAATCCTATACCAAGTTGTTCTTAAGGGGGGATGTTAGGATATTTCGACACATAGGAAATAGTTAAGTATAACTTGGTCAAGTGTAGAGTTAGGTAAAGTGTGTTTCTTTACTATGTACTTTTGTAACTTACAATCCGATGGTCACGATATGTGGTGATCCGACGGTTCACTCTCCTCGGTATTATCGACACTTGATCCGTGGCTTAACATATGATTGGTCTATGATCTCTATTTAAAGAGCATGGAGGGCCATTTGTAGGGTAACCGTTCATGAGAGAAGCTTATGTAAATTTTTATTCTTTTATTAATAAATTGCCTGAAGTGGCCATGTTGGCTCAAGTCGTGGATTTTTCCCTCTTTAAGGGTTTTAACCACGTCAATAATACTGGTGTA
Source organism: Pinus tabuliformis (assembly GCA_031772625.1). Taxonomy (NCBI): domain Eukaryota; kingdom Viridiplantae; phylum Streptophyta; class Pinopsida; order Pinales; family Pinaceae; genus Pinus; species Pinus tabuliformis. The sequence continues at coordinate 771,512,464 of CM062814.1, read as the reverse complement.
TTGATTGTGATTTGTTTGTGAGCGGTGTCCTTTGGTGTTCTGTTTGAGGAACTTACCCTGTAAATTCCTATAAAGAGGACTGCTCTATTGTGTTAGGAGCATTTGTTCCAGTGAGGAACCCCTTTCGTTTCACACGAAAAGGTTTCTGGTAGCCCTAGCTATGCCATTTTTAAGATTTGGAGGTATACAATCTTTATTTACAGTTACAGTTATTTATCTCTCTGTTTATTTCGGTTTATAGTCCTCTATAATTTTATTTATTATCGGATCTATACATTTCATTTTTGTGTATGCTCTTTGCCCCATGACTCTGTGCAATCTGGGCAAACCAGAAACAAGAAGAAATGATTTTTCTCATGGGTATGCTCTTTTCCGCTGTGCCTTAGTGTGATCTTCGAAAATCAGAAACATTGAGGAAAATATTTAATTTCCAGCCAAATCTAACTTGAAGTCGTAAGGTTTGGATTTCTTTTGCATATTCGTTTTGGGTTGTGTGGTTTTTTTTTTTTGTAGGCAAAAATAGCTTTTCAAGTAAGCACGCACTCCAAAGCTTAAGTGAGCAAAATAAATAAACTTCTCCTTCCCAAAGATTACTAACCTTTTAAACTAGCTCACTTGGTCCAAAGTTACTTTATGAGAATAGAGGTCTTGGGTTCAAGTCTTTCTTTTTGTTGAGTTACTTTTTGAAAAAGCACATGTATCTTATGTTTTAAAGTTACTTTATGTAAAAATGTTCTCAATCATTATAAAAAGTGAGTCACTTATAATTCCGAAGTCACTTTATCTTGTATTTAAATTACAATTTAGTGGGTGGTTCATAAAGTACCATTGTAAAAGTGACTTTCAATTATTTATAAAAGTGGGTCATATAAAGTAATATTTTTTAAAAGTGAGCTAATTAGATTAAGTTTGGAAAATGGGGAGAATTTTTTAAAATATAACATTATCATTCACTTCCCAACGTTCACGTAGTTCATCGGCATGTTCAACAACTTCTCTTCAAAAAGCCATAACTTCTTCATCCGGAAGTCGTTTTCAGAGCCAGTTTTTTTTATCGACCTAATTTTTCGAGATCTTTCCATTGGAACACTTAATTTCATCATCTTCAGCGTCAGTTTCTTTTAAAATGGAAAGTCCATGCCTAGTTATTCTTGACAACACCAACTACTTCCAATGGTTATCCTACATTATGGATTTACTTAGAAGTAAAGGTCTTTATTGAATAGCCTCGGGCCAAAAATCTAAACCTAAAGATGAAGATAAGGTAGCCAAATGGGAAAATAAGCAAGATCAAACACGTGGGTTGATAAGGATGTCTATTTCTCGAGACTTTAGATTCCATATCGCAGAACTTGATACCCCTGATGAAACAATGAAACAACTTAATAAAGTTTTTGGAATTAAAAATGAAATTAGAGCCTGTCAACTTGAAAATGAGTTACTTACGTTGGACCCCAATAATTTTTCTTCCATCGAAGATTTTTTGTCCAAGTTCAAGACCCTTCGACTTCTCTTGGAAGGTGTTAAGGTTAAGAAAGAAGATGGCAGCCTTATCTATTCCATTCTTACTAAGTTAAGACCAGCCTGCTCTGTTTGCTTCCACCTTCCATTCTATTAGAGAAGCCTTTATTTCTCAAGGAAAATCCTACAAGTCCCTCTCTTTTAATGCCTTTTGTGATTCTTTAATAAGAGAACAAGAAAAACTCTTACATCTTGGTCTTCTTAATACTGGAAACTCTTCTAAGAAAGCCTTAGTAGCCCAGCAGCAACTAAATTCAAAGAATCCTAAGAAGCAACATCCTAAAAAGAATGGTCCTAAACCAAACAAGGGTCCTAAGCAATTTTAGTCTCAAAATGAAAAATCAATTCAACAATATGATAAGGAAAATAAAAACAAAGGGAAGAAGATTGATAGACATTGCAACTTTTGTAATCGTGATGGCCACTTAAAATCCAAATGCTTTAAGAAGATGGAAGCCTTGGAAGAAGAAATGAAGAAGCATAACATCCATTTGGAGCACCCTTTAACTTTAACTTCATCTTCAGGAATAACACTTTCTACATATTGTTGTTAAGCATCTCGGTCTGGTTATGCACTAAATGTGTCTTCTTCTTCTCATTCTCATTAGTGGCTCATTGATTCTGGAGCTTCTTATCACATGGCAAAAAACAAAGCCATGTTTTCTTATTTAAATGATTGTAACACCAAAAATATATATGTTGGTGATGATAGATCTCAATAGTGAGCATCACGATTATGAGTCAACCACACAAAATCCTTGTCATTGTAGTCCATTTGCTAGGTCACACACTGTTAGTATCATAGTTGGTCACAAGTATTACAGGGTATCTCTATCCTCGAATCTTCATTTGTCATGGTTATGGGTCATACATAAAACCACACTTCATTGAATTCCATTTTCTAGGCCACACCTTATTAGTATCACAATTGGTCACAAGCATTACAGGGTATCTCTATTATTGGATCTTTTTTCATCATGGTTATGGGTTAACCACACAAAACCCTTCTCTTAAGTGGCTCTTCATATTCAACAAAGGCTTCGCAGGAAAAAACTTCATGTAATGGATACCATTGCTTCTTAAGGAGGGAGGAATGATTCGAATTGAAAATCGCATCCACCCATGGAATTTACCCATGGTCACTTGTAAGTGGCATCCACCCATGGTATTTTCCCATGGTATTATGAAATCCACCCATGGTATTTACCCACCCATGGAATTTACCTATGGCATTATAACAAAAAAAGGCTATAAGAAACAAGTCGCATTTTGTAAAAGGACAGATGGTCTGTCACAATGTAGCCTTTACAGTATTATCTAGTTTAATAAAAAAGTTTCTTTGTGGTTTTGTTTATTGTTTGTTCTCCTCTTTTTCTTTTGGCATTTCAATATTTTTTTATATCTTGGGGCCTCCCCCCAAGATCCGGATCAATATAAGATTTCCTTCTACATCTTGTACTTTATCGAAATTGGTCTAGTTTTCAAGCGCCATTCTTCATGTTGTAATCTCAAAATATATCTCTTTATGTTCTCTAGTTCTATTAATTATCTTTTGGGTTGAGAAGTAATCAGGATGAGTTGGGTTGTCTAGGGCTTCCATTTTTAATTCAGTTTCCTCCAATCCAATCTGGTTCTTTTTATTATTATCCCTTTCCTAGCTTTTAATGACTTGTTTCAAATCCTTAATTTTAAAAATAAACTTACCATCCGTGAATAATAATAATAAAATTCCAACGGCTTCATCCAATTAGATTTAATCAAAGACAAAATATCATCCTCCGCCAACCAAACATGATTAAACTTGAAAGTTTTAACCACCCATCCTACATTTACCCACTTTAACTTGCCTGTCGGAGTAAACATGAGTTGAGGGCTACTATAACATGACCAAACCTCCTAAGTATAGTTAAGGAAGTGGAGTCGATAAACTAAAAATTTACTGACCTTCCTCAGGAGCTATAGAACACCCAGGAGCTAAACAACCACTCCAAATACCTAAACCCTGAGCTGGATTGTTTTTTAGTGACCTGGGCCCACACTTGCATGAATGACAAGGCCTCCATGTGGTTATAGGCCTCCAACCATATGCATAAGCCTGTAAGGGTGTGGTTATGGCTCAAAACAACTAGTTTAGAGGGTGCAGTCCCGAATTTTGAGCCACCATTTCAGGCTAGCCTTCAGACCACTTCCTAGAACTTAATGATACTTTCTAGAATTATAAATAACATCATGACAAAGCCATTCATACAAAACGTGATCAAGGACTTGACCTAACTAGGCCTAATCGTGATAGTCATTTCGTCAAACATATGGTGAACATGTAATCTATAGGTCATGAATGCATATCTGAACATAGGAGTCTGAAACTTATATGAGATTCACCAAGAAGGTCTAATTACCTCTCTTAATAGATGCAATAACATTTTTTATATCATGCATTCATTAACCGTTCATCAACTAATCAAAACATATCAAGAGCCATAACTAGAATCTGTTATGGAACCATGCTTATAACCAACATATAACCAAAATAATGACCATGGTAAAACAACAATCAAATCCACATAATAACAAGTGCAAGTACTCATAAATTACAATAGGAAAATTACTCTTAATAACATATGAAAAGCCAACCAAGTCAGCAACTTCCATGTACCACTCGACCATAAATTGGATTGAACCAAATCTTTCTTTCATCCAATCACCCCCGTACCATATTCCAAGCATGAATGTGTGACTCAAGACATAAACAACCAAGGCTTCCCAGAGATTAAACCACCTCCACCCCAATGCTCCCGTGATCTCACCAACATCGATCAAGGGATCACATAAGAAAATAAATACATAAACAACCAGGGATTCCCGAAGATTAAACCACCTCCACCCTCGGGCTACCACGATCTTGCCAAAATCGGTCAAGAGATCACTAAGCCCAAAACAAGCTTGGATGCCTCAAAATTTCTTCACCATTACCTTGAAGAATTTTCTTGTCTCCACCCACTTGTTGAGGGCTTCCCAAAGATTAAACCACCTCCACCCCCAACCCTTGGGAATTTTCCTGAGACCACCTCACCCAGTTCCAAAATCTTCTGGCAATCCAAAGATTAATCAAAAGCTTTATTATCATTGAGGACTCTATTTTCTTCAATTTGATCTATTTTTCATTCAATTTTTCTCTCATGCAAATATGTGACCTTTCATCTCCCTTTTTTCCTATTTTCCTTTATTTTCATAAATAAATGCCAATTAATGACTCTTAGCCTTTTCTAATGCCTTTTCCAAGTTCCTTAGCTAAAATAAACCAAAACTAACACCCACTAGGATGTTTTGCACAAAATTAAGCTTGGAATACATGTCCCATGACCTTGGTCTTATTTTGCCTTTATTAACTTTATTACATGAAATTTTAACCTGGGTCTATTGCAAAAGGGATATTTCTGTAATGAAAATCATCTTGTCGTTGCAAAAGATAAGAAGGTAGTTTGAAATTCCCAAAGTATGGAACCAAGCCCTAGTGGTTCCCAAACAATTAAACATGTCTTCCTTAACCTAAAATAGTCTAGACTCTTAGAAATTTCATCCCTTCCAACCCTCCCATTGCTCTGATTAGGATGGGAAGAACTAGGAGCAATATCCACAAGTTCATTATGGGAAAAAATCTTAATGAAGAAACTTGCTAAAGGATCCATCTTGCTATGAGCCCCCCAGACCTCACTAATAGATAGAGAAAGATTTAAAATGTCTAACAAAAATAAGAGAATTCACTCTTAAAATTTCATAATCATCTAACATATTCCAGAATGCATGTCTCGAATCGAAAGGCCATAGAAATTCATAATATGGACCAGAAAAGAAGTGCCTCTACACTGACTTGAAATAAGAATCCCCAATTCATATTTAAACGAGGAAAATTTTGCAATCCCCGGGTCCCACATTGTATCCAGACCACCTAAAATACCTTTAGCTTGAATCACACTTAAGTTCCATCCATGACAAACACTAAGAAAGTAAGGCTTGGCCTTATCCACTTGAGCCATCATTTCCTATATTAGAATCACTAAAGGACAGTGTGATTGAATCAAATGATGCAACGAGGATTTTTTTAGGCACCTCTTAGACCTCTCATATTCAAAGACCTGAGTACCATGGAGGAACGAGAGAAAATGGAAAATCTATAGGATCCCTAGAAATCACATTCTCATCAATTGAAGGAGGAGTAGGATTCCTTTATAAGGTGTTCAATCCCAAAATGACCCCCACGAAATCAAAATCCATACCCCTTCGAGCCAATATTTTGGTCTTCGTAATGGTTACATTTTGTTTTTAGTCGGGATGGGGAATAGGAGGTGAGTAGGAAGTAGAAAATATAGGAAGAGGTTCTAACAAGGATAAATAATTAGAAAACTCCTAAGGGGGAATTATATCATCAACAAATTGTGGGGGATAAGATGGTTGAACCATGGCCTAAGTTCCCCCATAAGTCTCAAATTGAATATCGAGAGATTAGGAGATAATCAACCCATCAATTATGGGAGACTCCGTGTTAACACCAAGGCAAACTGAGGAATTGAGAGAGGGTTCTCCAAAATCATCTGAGTCCCAGTTTTCTTGGACTATAGAAGGAAAATAATTCATCAATGTGAGGGATTTAAAAATAAGAGAGCTACATGAACCCTGGACTTGATTGCAGAATTATAACATATCAAATATTCCAACCCACCAATTAAATCCTTTTGAGTGGTATGTATATGTGGATCAATAGAAATAGTAGCTTTTGAGGGTCCAACCAATAATGGAGATGGAAAGAAAGAAAAAACTTGAGATAATATACTTAATGATTTTTGAAAAAAAAATGGAGGGTGAATCATTACTCACTTGCTTACATCTCATAGAAGTATGTTTGAACTTCTCTTGTGAAAACTCCTCCATATGTTGGAAGTTTCTTCTCCTTTGGTACTAGTGGATCAAATGCCCCATATAGTAGAACCCCAAGCAATGAAAAGGGATACAGTAATAGTCTTCCTTTGTCTATGGGAATTTCCTCCCATTTGAGATCAATTTCCACCTTTAAATCACTTGTAAATCCAACTTTAACAAGTAACCAAGCCACCTCTTATCTACTCCAAATAATCTTATCTCATCAAGGAAAATGAACCTTCCAGTTGAATTTAAGGACAAGCACCTTTCGGGTCCAGATTTCTATGGGAAAAATCGGAAACTTAACCCAAACAACCTTGCGACCCTAAGTCTCCATAAGAATATTGAAACCAGCATGTCAACACCTTAAGTATAAGACTCCCCTGCCTCGAATCCAAGAAGTCAAATAATATTGACCATATATGCATGATATAAGAAATGGATGTAGAACCAATTGTTTAGAAGCAATTTAATCTTCGAACAATAATCTAGAATAGGCTTCCATTTTTTTGTAACCTAGGCCTCCATTTGTTTCAAACCACAAGTCCCAAACTCCCAATGTCCAACAAGTTTAAATATTTATACTTTAGATTGCATACAACACCAATCATGTCCCATTTCAAATTTCATTACCAAGAGTGTTACAATTGGTTTCGCTTGGAAGTGCATATTTGTTCCGAATGTGATCATTGGCATATATGATCAATTGTTATTCCAGTAGACTTGCATTTCAGTGTATAAAATTTCCTTTATGAAAATGACTATGGTACGTTGCATATAGTTTATATTTAGGTTGGAATGATCATTATCACAAAGTCAATTAAGTACAAGTCCTAGTGCGCATGTATTTTAGGCACACAAGCCTTCACTTTAACCCTATGAAATTGATCCAATTTGTCATATTCTTGCACTAAAAAATTCTATGTCAAAATTAATGTTAATTATGAGTAAAAAATTACTATCCAAGTTAATTATTAGTAAAAGATTACTCTCCAAGTTAAATCATTCAATTTTCCCTTGAAATGAAGGTTGTGTGTGCATTTTTGTGAAGCTAGCCAAAATTCCCGCCTCACTAAAATGCATGCTCAGAATTCATTTATTGGCCAATCTAATTGACTCAAATTGTAGATCGTTTATTTAATTATTTTGCACACTTTCAAAATATTATATGTTTATTTTGACCCTTAAATCATTCTTCTTCAGATTTCATACAACATTCCAAGTTTTGCTTCAGCTTGCATTATGTGAAAGTTGTGTGTAGGTTTTCTTCAACTTGTTGTTGGGCAGAAAAATTGTCCTTTTAGTTTAGAGCAATAGTTCCAACTCTTCACATTAATTGTCAATCTGGGTAGGTTTTGTTATTACAACGATATTACACAAAATATATGCAAGGGAAATGATGACAAGTGCTAATGAATCTCAAACTCAATCATTGTAATCACACTCTCAACAATTCAACACTCTAGTTGTTACACCCTCATTCCACTTACAAAAAGTAAATAGACAATGCAAAATAAAGCCACTTTGTCACACTGTCTCTCTTATTCAGAAAAGAACAACACTCCTAGAAACCATTCTATCAACAAAGGTTGAAACAAACATTTGAATGAAATGAACACACCATCAAACTATAACATGAATTAAATAAATATCACACTAACAAAGGTACCATTCCAAGACCTATGTTGTTACACAATACAAAGGTTAGAATTTTGCAATCATTAAAGCATTAACATGACTAATAATAGCAGTAACAAAATTCACACATGAATTATAACTGAGAAGAAATAAATCAAACAACTACAATACCTTCCTAACTAGTGATCCCTGCTAAGGAGGGGGCTTCCTTCCTAGCAAGGGCTGGTATGATTTACTAACGTTTTTTAGAATTGTTGCATGTTTTACATCATTGGAATGACATCTTAGTTGTAACTTAATTGAAATTTTATTATGGTATATATGTGCATTTTGATATGATGTAATATGATTATGGTTTTGTGTCATATGTTGTAATATTAGAAATATTAAATATTGCATGAAATAAATAATAACTTTTCATTTTCAACTTTTTTTTGTAAAACACAAGTCTTCCAGAAGATCCAGTTGATCCTGAGATCAATCTAGATTATGTTGGGTCTAGTTCATACATTCGAGACGATGATGATGAGGTAGATGGAGTGGACACCGAGGCAGATGGCGATGATGATGACATTGATGATGATCATAACGTTGAGATCATGATAGATATGATGATGATGATGATAAATCTATTGGTAGTAGCTAGTGACATTGATCATATAGACTCCATCATGGATCATTGTTGATAAATCATTTTTTCATGTTTATTATCATATGTATCATTTTCACTTGTTGTATCGTTTTGACATGTATCATTTTGACTTATATCATTTGGACATGTATTATTTGGGCCTGCATTATGTGTAGTTGGTCACAAATCAAAAACTTTGTTTAATAATAATATAAAAATACCAGTTATAGTTAAAACAAAAATACCTTTTTATTTTATTCCAATGTTGCAGTGTGGTATGTGACTATAATAAACATGAAAGAGCTATACTCTGGAAATCTCTAGATGTACATTTGGGCTTGCATTATGGGTAACTAGTCATGACCAACAATTTTTTATTATTAATAATATAAAAATATTGGTTATAGTTAAAAACCAAAAATGTTGTTAGTTTGTATGGATGTCCATTTCCTTAAAAGTTCTTTATAAATGGTATGCTATAAAATATTTTAAATGCAATATGACTTACTCTATAATCATATAAGTTATTTAAGAGGAATGATACACTTAACTAATTTAATTGAAATAAAAAATATTAAATTAATAAATGGAAGCTATAAAGGAAGCATCATGAGTTGTTAAAATGGGAGCAGAATGTGGCTCTAAATAGGAAGCTAAATTCGTTGTTTAACGGGAAGAAAAATTGGAGGCTAATTAAGAAGCAAATCCCAAAATAAAAGGAAGCAAACCATAAGGCTAACAAGGAAGAAATTCTGGAAGAAAAATGAAGCAACAATGGAAGCCAAACTAGAAGCACACTAGAAGCAATCTTGGAAGAAAAACTTGGTGTTACCTAAGAAGCAAAAAAAGAAGCAATTTAGGTAGCAAACAAAGAAGTAATAATGGAAGCAATACTAGTAATAAAACTTGTCCTTACCTAAGAAGAAAAAACAAAATCAATTCAAGTAGCAAACAAAGAAGTAATAATGGAAGCAATATTAGAAGCCAAATTTGGCATTCCCTAAGAAGTAAACAAACAAGTCATTCAAGTAGAAAACCAAGAAGTAATAATGGAAGCAATACTAGCATCCAAACTTGGCGTTACCTGAGAAGCAAAAATAGAAGCAATTCAAGTATCAAATAAATAAGTAATAATGGAATAAATATTAGAAGCAACAAAAGACATTATAACTGAAGCCATATTAGAAGCTAAAGAAGATGCCATAATGGAAGCAAAGTTAGATGCAACAAGCAATATTGTAACACCCTTCTCCCACATCTACCCAAGTAACTGGCCAACCGGGGTAAACATGTGACGAGACGTTACTATGATGTGATTCGACCTCCTAATTCACCTTAAGGAAGTGGAAGTGATGGAAACACACCATACAGACCTTCCACATCAACAACATGACTCCTAGGAATAATCCCAACCTCTCTGGTAACCATCCCATTGGTCCCACCGATTTTTTAAACCATTAAAATCTCGAACGATCCCTTGATATGGGCATGCATGTGTCCAGGAGGCTTTGGACACTCCCACAACATGGTTATGCATGCATCCAGGGAATTTTCTACCCAGTGTTGTGCCTCCGTCTCTGGGATTTGAGCCATTTTTCCAGGCCCAGAGCCCAAGTCATTGCTTAGAACTAAATGTCACCTTTGAAACATAAAGATAACAATGGAATAATGATACAAATGCAATTACTTGAACAAGGACTTGACTGGACCCCTACTAGCCATGACATGATTTCATCAAACATATCACAAATATAGTGATCTACAGGTTTAAACAACAGATCTGAGCATAAGGGTCTCATACTCATATGAGAATCACTAAGAAGCGTTGTTGCCTCAACACATTAGATGCAGTTTCATCCATTAGGCCATAGATACTTGTTCATTATGTTACAAATAAAAACATAATGAGAGCCATACATAGCCATTGTCATAATACATGTGCATAACCAGCATAATGGTGAGCACCAGTATTGTAGCAATAATGCTACAACTCTTGGGCTTCCTACTTTACTTTTATCAACCCGGTAGTTCATAACAAACTTGGAAGCGACGGTGTTGTATGCACAAGTACTAGTTCTTACTGCAGGTTGTGACTTGGTCAATTGGCACAAGATCACTAGGAGCTCAAGCCAACTTCTGTGAATTCTAGAAGAAGCTTTATATGTGATGAAAGAAATGAAAGCTTACTCTACAGATGCTACTCTACTTGCAGAAAGAGAAAGAAGACTGAAATGTGAAGTAAACCTAGCAAACCCTAATTAACCAACTAATCCTACTTTTGCAGAAAGAGAGATGCAAAACCATGAAATGAATGCCATTACCTACTTAGGAAGTAAACATCATCTACTCAAGATATTTCTACAAGGAAATGAGAAAAAAACATCTTTTTGGATTTTTATGTATTTTTAGGTGAAATTGTCATGCATGTAATTTATTTGTTTGTGAATGTGGTAGCGATTAAGTGGCGATGGAGGGCGACTTTGGAGTTTTCAGAGGTGTAGGAAGGTGTGGAGGGATCCTAGGAGATCCCAGGTGGCCTTCTGGAGGATTTCCCTGCAATCAGACTTCAAAAAGACACCTACAGGAAAATCTATAGGAGGCTGCAGGGGATCTACAGGAGGTCTATAGGAGGATGCCGAGAGCTGTTTTAGAGGTTTTGAAGGTGGGAAAATGGGTGGAAAGGGTGGCTGATGGCTAGGAGGATGTATTAAGGTGTCTAAGGTTCATCAATGAGGATTAGGGAAGAGAAAGATGGTTGGACTTGTTCAAGGAAAGAGAGGAAAGTTCATGAAAAAAGTGCAGAAAATTAAGGCAGATTTGTGAGGGACTTTGGATGACCTGTGGAACATGGATCAAAGAGAGATGGTGATGGTTGATTGGTTGACTTATTGTGAGCAGAGATGTACTGCAAGAGAACTAAAAATCAAACACTGAGACTAAGCAAGCAAAGAAACTAGCTACACTAAAAAAAAACAGAATTGTTCATTAAGCTAGTCTAAATTCTAATCTAGGAAAGTAAATGCTGAAAAATGCTATATGGAAAGAAAACATGGAAGGGAATTTATTGCAAAGGTAGAAATGAGCATGGTGAAATAGATCTACAGCAAAGCATGAACCTTCTAACAAGCTGCAACACTAGAAATCCCATTGGCAAAGGCCAATCTGTGTTTTTTTGTGGCAGCAAGAGGGTCTTGGCCTCAGTTCATGGTCCCAAAGGTAGGAAAGGAGGCCAAGGCTCTGTTGATGGCCTTTTTTTATATTTTTCCTATCACTGCTCAACCTGCTACAGCAAACTGAAATGGGAACAACCTTTTAAATCACCAAAAGTTACCTATCCTTAACCAAGAAAGAAATCTATCTAACAACAATGAATTCATAAACTGAAGCAAAACATATAAATACAAAACAAGAGGTGCTTGGCTGCTTGGATTGGGACCTAACCCAAAAGCTTCAGCCGTCTGAGATAACTCAATGCTAGCTTAGAAACAACCTCATCTTCATTAACAAAATAACAGTAAGATTACATGAAACTATCTACGAAAGTAAGCTCGAAGTGGAGCAAAGCAAAGCTGCAACAAAAGTGCGAAAATTTGACTAACATCCAACAACCTAATGAGGCCCTAGGCCTCTCTACTTATGCAACTGGAGCTCCCAACAGCTCCCTTAAAATCAGGGAGGCTTGGCTCCCAAAACTTGAGATAGATAGCAGTTATCCTCCACTTACTTGGCTGCCTCTTTGGTGCATTGATGTGGTTGCTTGTGCTCCGAGCTTTCTGAAGGAGAATTCAAAGTAGGGAGTCATAAATGAGGGGGACACCCTCCTATAAATCCTCTCCCTTGTCTTCTTCGAATATTTGTTGCCAAAAGTTCATTAAATCTTTGACTTTGTCTCCAAAATTGACCAAAAATTTGCATTAAGCACACATTAGCATAAATATAATAAAAAACATGCAATAAACTAATGAGAATGGTGGATTAAGCTAAGTTAGGAGGCAAAATGAGCCCATATAATTACCCATTTATGGGGCTCATCATCACCTCCCTATTGAATGTGTTGTTCATCCTCTAAGCAACTAGTCCATCTCCTCATCTTTGATGGCCCTAATGGCCTCCTTGACATCCCATGCTTCTGATGTGAGGTCCTCTTCTTTGTCATGGAATCTTGCCTTTCTATCCCCCTCTTCCCACTGTTGTTGTTATTGTTCTTCTTTTCTACCTTCCAGTAGGCCTAGCAATAGTGGGGGACTCAATTTGAGGCCAATCCAATTGGCCTTCAAACTCTGCATGGAGCGCTTGTACAGTGGCACTCTCCTTAATGCTTATTTCATCCTTGTTGGGGAGTGATACTCCCTGATTTGCAGATTGTGTGGGAGAGTGTTCCACCTCCTCATACAAGCATGAATACAGTCTTCCCCAAGTAATCATTCCATGTCCTCAAAATGTGCAATGGCCTGAGCCTGATCATTGATATACTTACGGGTACTTTGAGTATTATTTGCAAGTAGCTGGTGGGTGCTGATAAGAGCCATGGGGTCTGATGGCTCAGCTCTGATCATTAAGGGTTCATTGTGCTCTTTTTCCATCAATTTTTATTTATTTCTGTTGCCATTTTCTCCTCATGATTCATCCATGATGCCATGGCCATCAGTTGCACATCCCCTAGCCTAGCATTAGGGTCCCATAGGTTCATATCGGTGAGGGCCATGTTATGCAAATAAAACTCTGCTATCTTTGCTTTGTCTTCTGCTGAACTTTGGCCACATAGGTCTGTAAACTGTTTATAATCTTGGAAAGGCATGGTGCCTCTCTGTGCCAAAGTCTTGATCTGAAACTGCAACCATTGGTCTTTGAGGTATACTCCATATGATTTTGCTGGTGTTCTGCACTATAGTGCCTCCATAGACTAGCTAGCCATGCATGGCAATTGCGTTTCATTTTCTTGTAGCTATCTTGTTAGAAATTCATTTTATGTTTCCAAGTGAGTTCTTCTGATTGCCTCTCTATGTCTTACAACACTTAATTTCCTACCCATCTCTCTAAGATGGTTCTCCATGTGGCCAATATCCTCTACTCCCTTTGATTTGGAAATTTGCATCCATCTATGGCTCCTTATTCTTTCTTTCTCCAACTCAAAGAAAAGTGGGACTGCAAATTTCTATGGAATGATTTTTCCCCCCTCAAGAAGATTGTAGTAAGAGCCCAAACTAGGCTGGGGGTTAGGTTCTTGAGTCTCTGTTGTTTCCTCCTTCCCCTTTGGCTGTTCTTCTACCCTTTTCTCAAGTTTTTCAGTCTCCTGTAGCTTAGTTAGGGTCTCTTGTAGAACAGTCTGTGCCTCCTGTAGAGCTGTTTTTGAGTCCTGTAGTTGCACTCTTTCCTTCCAGGTGGAAGATCTAGGACTTCCTCTTTCATATGTGATGGGGGTTTTAGAGGGAGATTCTTCCCCTTTGACAGTGGGTGAATCTTCAATTACAATAGGCAATGTTGAAGATGGCTGTGGTTTTCCTATTTTTATATTTGTGCTTTTCTGAGCCTTGAAATACATTGATGTTCGCCTCTTCCTCTTTTGTTTGGGTTTAACTGGGGTGTTGAGGGTAGCAAGAACAGCTTCTGCCTCCCTTTCTAGGGTCTTAGGAGACACTTCTGTCTTCTCTGCCCCTTTTTCCTCTCCTTTTGTCTTCTCTATCTCTGCTGGCTTTGCTTCCTCTTGCTTTGTTTTGGTTCCTTCCTCCTCTGTTTTAGTTTCCTCCTTCTCTGTTTTGGTGTCTTCCTCCTCTGTTTGTTCCTCAGTTTCCTCCCCTTCTTCCCCTTGCTGCTCTTCCCCCTCACTTTTAGAAGGACTGTGGTCATATGTGAGGGCCTTTATATCATCTTCTCTTGTCATATTTCTGAAGATTTCCCATGCTATGGGGATTGTGAAGGTGTGGAGGGCTTCTTCCACTAATAGTTTAATTAACCCATGGTGAGCCAATTGATCTAGACCTCCTGCCTTTAACTTAATGCTGGAGTCTATAAGGGACTGCAGGAGAAAATAGGGGATGCTGAGTTTTTGGGGTGTGGGAGTGTCCATGCCATATCTCAGCTCATGGAGAAGTCTAAAATGGTAGCCATAAACTATGTTATACCTCCCTTCACAGGAAATATACTTGATGATTTGGTAACTGACCTCATCCCAAGGGTAAGGTATGCTTGTTCTTCTAATGCCATTTTTGTCTTCTACAGGATGTTCATTTGGTTGGAAGAAGGTTTTCTTGGCAACTTGTCCCATTGGCTTTTCATCTTTGCTCCAAGGTAATCCAAGGGGAAGGCTGGTAACTCTACTGATAAATTCTGGGGTGATTTCCATGGTGAGACCTCTGAAAGTAACAGTGGCATGGGTCTTTGAGCGAGGTACTAAAGCAAGGGCAAACTCTTGAGCCACTTCTTCATCAAACCCTCGAAATTTTTCGAAAAATGGCATCCAATTTGCTCTGGTGAAAATGGCTACCACCTCGGGATGTTCATGGAGCCTGACTGAATTTGTGGGTTCCTTCCTCATGAATCCCCCTATCATTTTGATTATACCCTTTTGGAACACCCTAGGTAGAGATGGAGACAGTTTTTTTTGAAGAAATAGGAAACAGAGAAAAACTGTGTTTTTTTAAGAAAACAGGCAGAAATGTTTTTATGGAATTCCTCTCCTTCTACAGGCTTAATTCCTCCTTAAAATTGTATCATTTCTTGCACATATTAATATTCAAGGTGGGTCTGTATAGAACCTACCTCTTCAAGCCAGAATTTGAGCAAAAACCCCGTGTTTCCTCCTTAAAAACTGCTTATTGCTCCTCCTATATAACTGGCTCTAGGTGCTCCTGTAGAATCTGTTACTGCTCCTATAGAACGTCGATAGCAGAAGGATGGCTAAAAACGATAGAGGATGATGGTTTCGAGGTTATAGAGGTGGTATAGAGCTTGCTGCAGCTAAGTGGACGAGGATGAAATGGAAGAAAAGGTGGTGAAGGAGTTTCGAGGAGGAGTACTTATGTCTTCTTTGAGATATTTCGATGATGAGGTGAGCTAGAAAAAAGGTACGTTACCATATTTGGACCATTGGTCCCCACTGCCTTGTCATCATGACTCCTTCCCACAATCACTACCCACCATTGCATCGGAGTTTGTATACGCTCCACTACCTGTCCTTTGGATTTTCTGTGAGTTGACTAGGCACACGTGTGGTGGCATCTCCGAATGAGTGCAGTCAACTGGATGAGAGTGGCCAGTTAACTGGCCACCTTTTCTCGTTCAACCCTAACCATCTCATTCACTTATGCATATTTTTGAATTACACATATGCAACAGAGGAGAGCGTTAGACACTTACCTTCAAGTCGAATGTTCTTGCTGTGGTGAATCTTGGTTCCTTTGCTGCTACATGCTCGTATTTCAGTTGTTGCATGCCTATATCTTCTCTGCTGTAAGCTTTCTGCTCCTTGATGTGTGGTTTGTTTGCTTTGTGCAGGTACCCTCTAGCTGGATCTGGCTTCGGACATCGTCTTCAATCCTATGGTTGCACCTATTTTGCTACTGTGGCTTGATTTTAAGGGGATCAACTGCTACAGGAAATCCTATAGGAGCTCTTGTAGCTGCTTCTCCCTTTAAAAATTTTAGCTGATTCTTGTGCTAGGAGCTATGAGGATGCTACCAAAGATGCTGATGGCAATGGAGAGGTATTTGGTAATTTGCAGGTGAGATTTGGAGGTGTTTTTCTTTTTATTTCTTTGTTTTTTTCTAAAAATTGGTTTCTATGTTTTTTTAGCAGGAAGGAAAGAAATCCATGATAATGAGGTGGTGCAGGTGTGGGATGGATGGCCAGGAGGGTGGATAGTTGTAGGAGGGCCTACATGCTCTTCATGAAACTTCCCAGCTCCTCAAACTATTTTTAAAATCCATTTCGAGCTCTCTGTGATTTCTACAAGAGCCTCCTGTAGAACACACAGGGCCTCCTGTAGGATACACAGTGTTCGGAAAAAACTCACAGTGAGGTGGAAGAAAGGTCAGAAATGGTTGAGAAGAGTGTGGAGGAGGTGAAATAGGCTTTGTGGCACTTCTCTTGCTTCCTGTGGAGTCAATTTCCTCTTCCTTCTTTTCTTTGTTTTTCTGTTTTTTTTTTTAAGACAACTAGGGTGCCTCAAGGAGGTTTTCACCCTAATTTCCTGTCTTGGGCACCTCCAAGGGAGGTTTTCACCCAAGGATCTTATTCTGTCTCTTTTTTGTTTTTGTCATCACTAGGCTGCCTCAAAGGAGGTTTTCAACCCAATGATGGGACTCAAGTGCCTCATGGACGTTTTCACTTGAGTCCTTATTAGTTTTCTTTTTTCTGCTTCTTTAGTGAGTGGGTGGAGTGGAGGCTGAGACCTGCTCCACTACCAACACTGTCTTATTTAGATCTTCAATGAACTCTCGCTTGGAGAGGGGCTTCTTTTAAATTTTCAACCTATGTCCGTTGACAAGCATGGGGATGGCTTCCTCATCAATGGTTCTGATCAAAACTGAACCATTGTCATTGCATTTTTCCATAGTGTAGGGTCCCAACCATCTTGTCCTCAGCTTTCCTTTGAAGTCTTTATACCTTGATTCATAGAGTAGTGCCCAATATCCCTCTTGTAATTGTTTCTCCCTGATATTTATATCATGCCATATTTTCCTTTGAAGCTGGACTACCTCTATGTGGAAAAGGGCCTGCAATCTTTGTTCATCCAATCCATTGAGCTAGAGTAGCCTTTCCCTCTGTGCATGGCTGAGGTCTAGGTCTAGCTGAGCTGCCATCCTTAGTGTATTGTATTCAAATTCTATTGACAACAAAGCCTTCTTCCCATAGACCAGTTCATAGGGTGTGAACCCTGTGGTGGTCTTCCATGTTGTGTTGTAGGCCCAGGTGGCCTCAACTAGTCTATCCGCCCAATCTTTTCTACTGCTACTCACTACCTTGGTCAGAATTCCTTCCAAAGCTCTGTCAGTGACTTCCACCTACCCACTGGCTTGTGGATGATAAGGGGTGGACATCCTGTGCTTGATTTTATGATGTGTGAGCAGGTCTTCAATCAAATTGGAAGTGAACTGACTGCCTTGATCTGTAACCAGTTCTCTTGGATACCCGAACTTATAGAATATGTTTTCTCTTAAAAACTCAGCTACTTTTTCCTCTATTGCTGCCTTGATTGCTTTTGTCTCTGCCCATTTTGTCAGATAATTAGTGCACACAATGATGCATTACTTCTGTTTTGAAGGAGGGTTGATAGGACCCACAAAGTCCATGCCCCACTTCTCAAATGGCTCAAAAGTCACTTGAGGTTGCATGGGCATCTCATCCTTTGGAGTAGGTTTCCCCATCCTTTGGCACCGATCGCATTGGCTGGTATATCTCTTCACATCTTGATGAACAGTGGACCAATAGTAGCATGCTTGCAAGATTTTGAAGGTAGTCCTCTTTGTTGCAAAATGCCTCCACAAGGACGTCATGACAGGTCAGGAGAATGTCAAAAACTTCCTCCTCCCTGACACATCTTCTCAAGATCTGATTTGGGCCAAGTTTGAAGAGATTGCCCCCAATCCAAGTGAAAGGGGTGCTTTTCCTCACGATCTTTCTCTTCTCTTTTGAGGACAAGTGTGGTGGGAACTATGCTAAAACCAAGTAATTTGCTATATCAGCAAACCATGGAGAGAGTACTGAGATAGAAAATAGGTGCTCATCTGGCATTTGATCATCCACCATTCCTTCCTCACCTGCAGGCAAATTTACTCTAGACAAAAAGTCAGCAACAACATTTTCTTTACCAGGCTTATCAACAATGGTTAAATCAAACTATTGCAGTAAAAGCAACCATCTAATAATGCGAGCATTTACATCTGGTTTATTCATTAAATACCTAATTGCAGCATGATTAGTGTGTACAAAGGTTTGATAGCCTATCTTGTAATGTGTGAATTTATTTAAGGAATGCACTACAACTAGCAGTTCCTTCTCGGTGACCATGTAGTTTAACTCTGCCTTTGATAAATTTTTACTTATAAAGTATATAGCATAAGGTAACTTTTCATCAATTTTTCCCAAGGCTACTCCTATTACGTTGTTCGAGGCATCTGTGTGAATGTGGAAAGGTAGGGCCCAGTTTGGGCCTCTCAAAATTGGGGCAGTCACAAGTTTGGTTTTCAAGGTATCTAGGGCTTCTTAACAGTTTTCAGTCCATATGAACTCGACATCTTTTCCCAAAAGACCAAACAACGGAGAGGCTAACTTACTAAAATCTTTAATGAATCTTCTGCAATATCCCGCTAAGCCTAGGAAACTTCGGACATCTCTCACCTTTTGCAGAGGTGGGACCCTTTGGATGATGGCAATTTTGTTGTGGTCCACTTGCAATCCTTGTTGAGATATTGCATGACCTAGCACGGTCCCTTCAGTCATAAAAAATTCACATTTTCCCTGACTAAGGGATAGGTTCATTTCAATACACTTGTCCAAAACTTTTCCTAGGTTAGATAAAGCTTCCTGAAAGTTAGAACCATAAGGAGTGAAATCATCCATATATATTTCCACTGCATCATGAACTAGTTCAGAAAATATACTCAATACTGCTCTCTAGAAAGTGGCTAGAGCATTGCACAAACCAAAAGGAAGGACCCGATATGCAAAGGTACCCCAAGGACAAGTGAAAGTGGTCTTATATTGGTCTTCTAGGCATATTCGAATTTGGTTGAACCCGCTAAATCCATCTAGGAAGGAGAATTTTTTTTTCCCTGCCAGACCATCTAACACTTGATCTATGAAAGGCAAAGGAAAATGGTCCTTTTTAGTGGCCTTGTTCATTTCCCGATAATCAACACAGATTCTCCACTTACCATTTTTATTTGGCACTAGCACCAAAGGGGAGACCCATTCACTGTCAGAGATGGGGTAGATGAATCCTGCATCAAGTAGTTTTTGCAATTCTTCCTTAACAATGTCTTTAAGGGCTGGATTCATCCTCCTTTTAGGTTGCTTGACTAGTTTGCAATCTTCCTTAATGTATATGTGATGAGTACAAACTGAAGGGTGCACCCCCTTCATCTCCTTATAACTCCAGGCGAAGGCATCTAAATGTTTTCTCAATACGCTGCACAGTTCATTCTCCTAGGTGGTGGATAGGGATGAGTTGATTTTCAAGGTCCTTTCTGGGTCGAACTCTATATTCTTAACACAGAGAGAGGTCGGGTCGGCCACACAGAGGTCAGTCAAGGGATTGTCTTGGTTTTCTTTCACTAGATCTTCTAATGGAAAAATATTGGGGGGTGGATTCTGAATTAAATTTTCAATGATATCATCCTCATTTTGCGGTTTACTCCCAATGACAGTTTCTACTGCACACAGTGGTGAAAAATAGACTTCATCCTCATCCTCCTTCTCCAACCAGAGAGGTAGATCATGTTCTAGTAGGGGTTGGGTAGGAGGGTATAGGATTAGCTGCTTGGACATATGCCCGTTCTTGATGGTCATGTTCCCAGCCCGACAACTGATGTAAGCATCGACAGTGGTCAACCAGGGTCTTCCCAGGATGAGAGGATACCCAGTGAGCTTTGCCTTCAGCTGGAAAGCCAATAAATTAGCAGGGTACTCCCAAGAATCAATGGAGACCATCACATCCTCCACAATCCCTTCAAGGGTCATGGTGGAGCAGTTTGTTAGCTATAGTACTGTCATGGTGTTTCTCAAGGAGCCTTGGAGTTTGAGCTTGAGCATGGTGTCCTTTGTCATCACATTAATGGCAGCTCCCAAATCAATCAAGGTATGTGGGATCATGGTGCCATTGATGTGGACATCAACTACTGGGCTTCCAGGGTCTAGATACTTCGGACAGATTACCTACCCCAACATCAGGTCGGACAGTTGTCATATGACATTGATGGTTGGGGCATCTCTTTTGTGCCTGCCTGGATGCCTGAAGCACTTCTCTTTGATCATCTTATTGTATATAAGCACATCCTTTATGGCTTGGAGAAGTGGTATCTTTACACATAACTATTTCAATTCTCCTAGAAGTTTATTTTCTTCTGGGGTGGGTTGTGTTGTCCTGGATAGTCTCTCAGGAAAGGGTGGAATTTCTTTTGGTTCACTTTCCTCCTTATCTTCCTCAACCTCCTGAGGGGGAGGCTGGCTATCTGGGAGAACCTTCCCAGATCGTAGGTTAATCTCCTGAATATCCACAGCACAGGTTGGGCATGATGGTTCCCCACTATATACTTACTGAGCCTGTCTGTTGTTCGGGTTCGGGTTTGGTTGAGAAGGCATTTGGGGTTGCCTTGGTGGAGAAGGAGGCAATGGTTGTGTTTGAGCAGGTGGTGGAGGCAAAAGAGCGGGAGGAGAGTTGTATAGGGGCCTCCACCCTTGATGAGATGCATTCCACTGAGGTTGTGGCTGAGCATAGGAGTGAAATGAATGAGCGGTTGGTTGGGCATGATATTGAGATGGATAGGACCAAGGAGGAGGTGTGGACCAGGAAGGATGAGAAGGGGAGCCCCAAGAAGGTATGGAAGTGGCTTGATTAGGGTTGTATGCTTGAGATGTCCCTTGCATTCCCTGCTGCTATGGTCTAGGTCCATGCGGTCTCCTTTGGTTCATGAAATAGTGTGGTTCAGTGGCTCCTTCGGCCCCTTGGTAACAGCTTTAAGTCCAGGCAAGGAATGACACTTATATGTAGAATGATCTTCTTCACAGACTGAACAAACCTCTATAGATTTCAATGGACATTCGTTCCTAGGATGCCTTTTGGTGCAGCTAGGACAAAAAATAGCCAAAGCCCCCAAAGCCTCTTTGCTTCCTCTTGTTTCCTTTTGATATGCAAGGTATCCATTTGCATGGCAAGACTTTGCAGCATCTCACTCTTGAAGTCTTCCAACATGTGTCCAAGTTCACCTTTTATGGATGAACTGGATGAGGAGGTACTGGTTATGGGTTGACTCCCCCTACCTCTCTTTCTGGCTACCCTAGAATGGTTTCTAAAAATAGTCTGTATGTCTTCATAAGGTAGTTGACAGATGTCTCCCCCAGCCAGTAGATGGAGGGTGTCTAGAAGGTCTTCCGGAATTCCCCTGAGTAGGACGAACTTCAACAATTCGGGGTCAAGTGTGCACCTGGCCCTTTTATAACTGAGCTAGAACCTCTCTTCATAATCTTCCAATGATTCATCACTTCCCATGGTCATTCGGAAGATTTCTTCCTTGGTGTCTTTTGACCTACAATAGTCTCGATATTTGCTATTAAAGGCTTGTTGCATCTGAGCCCAGGTTGTTATGCTATTTCCAGGTAACCCCATGAACCAGCGCAATGCTGCATCCTTGAGGGTAGAAGGAAATAGTTTCAACTTTTACTCATCTTCTACATAGTCATAGGTTCGACAGATAACAACAAACTCAAACAAAAAGGTGTCAGGATCTTTTGTAGTCAAACCATGGCAGTGATGTAGGGCTGAAGGGCTTATGTTCTTCATTTTAGTGTCCCAATTGGTCTCTCGAATGGGAAAGGTACCCTCTACTCTTTCTCCATTCCCCTAGCATTTCTTTTTTCAGCGATTGTCTCAGGAGGGATTTTTTCTTCTTCTTCTTCCCCTATAGGTTCTTCGAATATCTCTGGTTGTTCACCTAGAGGTTCTTCTTGATCACTGCCACCGGAGAAGAGAGAAGGGTGGCTATGTGATGTGGTGGGGGTGTTGGTTAAGAATTTTCCTGAATTATCTCTGTTCCTACGAGGCATGAAAGGAATTTTTTTTTTGGGTGGTTTTTGCTTTTTTCTGCTTGCACCTGCAAAATTGAAATTGATTGAACAAACAAATTTTAACTAACTGAAATGAACTTGCTGAAATGAAATTGTAGAACTGAAAAAGGAAAGCAAATGAAATGCAGAAAGAAAATGACTAATCTACTTTTGCTGGAATGGAAATTGCAGAATTGAAATGAAAGCAAGGAAATAGCTAATCTACTTTTGCTGGAATGGAAATTGCAGAATTGAAATGAAAGCACGGAAATGGATAATCTACTTTTGCTGGAATGGAAATTGCAGAATTGAAATGAAAGCAAGGAAATGGCTAATCTACTTTTGTTGGAATGGAAATTGCAGAATTGAAATCAAAGCAAGGAAATGTAGAAATTGAAAGACACAACTACTCTACTTTTGTTGAAATAAACTACTTAGCAGAATGTTGCAATACGAAATAGAAGAAAAGCAGTAATCACAAAATACTCTGACGCTTCCCCGCCAACGGCGCCAAAAAGTGGTGAGAACTAGTATTGCCGCAATAATGCTGCAACTCCTAGGCTTCCTACTTTATTTTTATCAACCCGGTAGTTCGTAACAAACTTGGAAGCGATGGTGTTGTATGCACAAGTACTAGTTCTTACTACAGGTTGTCACTTGGTCAGCTGGCGCAAGATCACTAGGAGCTCAAGCCAACTTCTATGAATTCCAGAAGAAGCTTTATATGTGATGAAAGAAAGGAAAGCTTACTCTACAGAGGCTACTCTACTTGCAGAAAGAGAAAGAAGACTGAAATGTGAAGTAAACCTAGCAAACCCTAATTAACCAACTAATCCTACTTTTGCAGAAAGAGAGATGCAAAACCATGAAATGAATGCCATTACCTACTTAGGAAGTAAACATCATCTACTCAAGCTATTTCTACAAGGAAATGAGAAAAAAACATCTTTTTGGATTTTTATGTATTTTTAGGTGAAATTGTCATGCATGTAATTTATTTGTTTGTGAATGTGGCAGCAATTAGGTGGCGATGGAGGGAGACTTTGGAGTTTGCAGAGGTGTAGGAAGGTGTGGAGGGGTCCTAGGAGGTCCCAGGTGGCCTTCTAGAGGCTTTCCCTGCAATCGGACTTCAAAAAGACACCTACAGGAAAATCTACAGGAGGTTGCAAAAGGTCTACAGGAGGATGCCGAGAGTTGTTTTAGAGGTTTTGAAGGTGGGAAAATGGGTGGAAAGGGTAGCTGATGGCTAGGAGGATGTGTTAAGGTGTCTAAGGTTCATCAAGGAGGATTAGGGAAGAGAAATATGGTTGGACTTGTTCAAGGAAAGAGAGGAAAGTTCATGAGAAAAGTGCAGAAAATTAAGGCAGATTTGTGAGGGACTTTGGATGACCTGTGGAACATGGATCAAAGAGAGATGGTGATGGCTAATTGGTTGACTTATTGTGAGCAGAGATGTACTGCAAGAGAACTGAAAATCAAACACTGAGACTAAGCAAGCAAAGAAACTAGCTACACTAAAAAAACAGAACTGTTCATCAAGCTAGTCTAAATTCTGATCTAGGAAAGTAAATGCTAAACAATGCTATATGGAAAGAAAACATGGAAGGGAATTTATTGTAAAGATAGAAATGAGCATGGTGAAATAGATCTACAGCAAAGCATGAACCTTCTAACAAGCTGCAACACTAGAAATCCTATGGCAAAGGCAAATCTGTGTTTTGTTGTGGCAGTAAGAGGGTCTTGGCCTCAGTTCATGGTCCCAAAGGGAGGAAAGGAGGCCAAGGCTCTATTGATGGCCTTTTTTTATCTTTTTTCCTATCATTGTTCAACCTGCTACAGCAAATTGAAATGGGAACAACCTTTTAAATCACCAAAAGTAACCTATCCTTAACCAAGAAAGAAATCTATCTAACAGCAATGAATTCTTAAACTGAAACAAAACACATAAATACAAAACATGAGGTGCTTGGCTTCTTGGATTGGGCCCTAACCCAAGAGCTTTAGCCCTCTGAGGTAACTCAGTGCTAGCTCAGAAACAACCTCATCTTCATTATCAAAATAACAGTAAGATTACATGAAACTGTCTACAAAAGTGAGCTCGAAGTTGAGCAGAGCAAAGCTGAACAAAAGTGCGAAAATTCGACTAACATCCAACAACCTAATGAGGCCCTAGGCCTCTCTACTTATACAACTAGAGCTCCCAACATCTCCCTTAAAATCAGGGAGGCTTGTCTCCCAAAACTTGAGATAGACAACAGTTATCCTCCACTTGCTCGGCTACCTCTTTGGTGCATTGATGTGGCTGCTTGTGCTCCAAGCTTTCTGAAGGAGAATTCGAAGTAGGGAGTCATAAATAAGGGGGACACCCTACTATAAATCCTCTCCCTTGTCTTCTTCGAATATTTGCTATCAAATGTTCATTAAATCTTTGACTTTGTCTCCAAAATTGACCAAAAATCTGCATTAAGCACACATTAGACTTCAAGGCATAATGACCAACCCAACTCACTCTATTAACATAAATATAATAAAAAACATGCAATAAACTATTGAGAATGGTGTATTAAGCTAAGTTAGGAGGCAAAATAAGACCATATAATCACCCATTTATGGGGCTCATCACATAATAGTAATAGAAATACCAAGGAAACAACATCTATATAATCCTCATATAAACCAATATAATACTCATGAAATAACAAGGAGAAATAACATCATATTAACGATGCAAAGTCCAACTACTTGTGGGACTTCCACAAACCACCCAATTGTAGACATGGCTGAGCCAAATCTCTCTTCATCCAGTTATCCCCGTGTCATATTCCAAACATGAATGTGGGATCTCATAAAACACATCAATCAAAACCATCAAGGGCTTCCAGAGGCTAAACCACCTCAACCCATCAAACAATGATTCCACCTAACGGTCGAACATCACAAAGCCATCACGAGATTGGTATCTACCCAAGCCTTTTAGGGCTCTAGAGCATTTATTCCAACCAAGACTTTAAGACTAGTAACTCAACCCACAACTGTCGTTGGGCTCGAGAGCGTTTGTCCAACCAAGGCTCTAGGACTAGTACCTCAACCCACCAAGGGCTCCAGAGCGGTTATCCAACCAAGGCTCGAGGAATAGTAACTCAACCCAAGTTGTTACAGGGCTCTAGAGCGTTTGTCCAACCAAGGCTCTAGGAACTAGTAACGCAACCCAAGCTAAAGGAAACATGAGAACCAACAAAAAAACAAAGAAATGAACCCACAATACCATGGCTATCCTTGAAATGGCAAGGATAGGAAAATCCACTATTAATCTAGGCAATCCTCCATGCAAGTGACATGTCATGACCAATAAACCACATGCATATGCCATGCATGCCAAAACTAGTGAGGAAAACGTTCATGCAACTCGGTACCTTCAAGGAAAACCCATTTTAGTTGTTGATCCCGATGTCCTCTTGCACTTTCCTACTCTTCATTTGCCTTCTTGCTCCAAAAATCTAAGTATGCCACACTCTCCAAGAGTGCTCCAAGAAAAATCTAAGTGTCCAAGAGTATGAGAGAGAGAGAATAGAGAGAAAGCTCCAAAACTAAACGTCAAAAGTCTGTGAACTGATCCTCAGAAGCCTTTTTTTAATGAGGCCTCTCTTTTCTTCATTTTCCGTTATTTTCCTTCATTTTCATCATCACATGCAACCTGTTACATTTCACCTCCCTTTTCTCCTAATTTCCATTATTTTCATAAATAAATGTGGCAAAATGCCATTTTTCCTTTCCAAAGCCTTTTCCATTGCATTTTACCAATTTCCTTAGCCATTAATCAATCACCAGTGATCCCCATCTCTATGCATTTGCCCAACATTCAACTTGGAATACATGTCCCATCTATCATGGTTATTATTTTTCCTTTATAAACTTTTATTGCATGGATTTTTCAGCAGGGCTGTTACAAAACCCTCCCCCTTGGGGGAACACCATCCTCGGTGTTCAACAACACCTACAACTAACAAGGTTGTTGTAAGCAAAACATACTTCCCATGGATCTTTATAACTTGGCTCGTTGCAGTATTTACAATGATCATCCTGCTAAGAAGCAACCAACAAGACAACATAACAAGTATAACATCATAATGACATGACACCCATACCGCTTATTGGAGATTTATAACATAGCTCATGATGGTATTTACATCCATATGCATATGCACATATACCAAACATCATCAAAATATGTACCAAAAACATATACCAATACATATACCAAAACATCCGCTCAACCAACAAATAAGGAAGGATATGTTATCACAATAAACTTCTTTTTTATTTTTATTTTTTAGAAAGTGTTGACAGTTTCAGTGTCAACATCTTAATTGTAATAGACAAGGAAAATAAATGATAGTGGGGATATCAATGTTTTAGTGATCTAATATGGTCTTCCAAAGAAATTCGTTGAAAATGGGTGTATAAGCAATTTTCATTTTGGTTGAGATGCCAACAATCAGCAACAAAACAGGTTTTTAAATTTAAAAAGTGATGACTACATTGACCACGTCAACATCAGCGTTTTCATTGAAACGTGTCTCCATCTGTTTTGAAAGGGTAAAAGTATTGGTAATCATTTTTCCTCCAATGTAATGAGTGAATGTCATTTGATATGATCTTACCATATGATACGAACTTCATTCATAATCATAACCTAAAACCCCATGATTATTCACTCGTCAACTGTATTACCTCATCCGCATGTCAAGTTTTTTTACCTTGTCCCGTCAACAGTTTGTTTGTTGTTAGATCAGATTCATTCACGCTTGACATTGAAAATTGTTTTTCTCATAGGGATTCAGGATTGAATCCCAGGAAGACCATACAATGCCATGGGGAAAAGAGGTAAAGTGAACCACCCGAACCCAAAGCGTCGGATTTGCAAAACAAATACCCCGAAATTCATCAGCTGATTCAGCAAGTTGGTTGGAGCGAATTCTACCACCACTATACCGACTACCATGATGTTGTGGCTCTTTCTTTTTCTCAGGGGTTTGATGGAAATCACGTGGAGGTGGGAGGCTTGTAATTTCCAGTTACAGAGCAAAACATTACTAAGGCCATAGCCTTACCAACAGACAGAGAGAGGATTTTCCACTCAATGCCCCTTTCTCCTTCAAAGAAGAATTTAGAGGGAAAAATTGGAGGGTTAGAGTTCGAAAGAAGTGGTTGCAGGAAAAATGGCATGTCCCTTTATGCCTCTGTTAGCAATATTTTACTTGTGATGGACGGTTTAATCAGGCAAACCTCTACCATTTTTATTTCATCACACATCTTGCTGGTCAAATCAGAATCAATCCATGTTTTTATTTTTTAGAAAGCCTTAAACATATGGTATCTAGGTTCAGGGCCCACAGAGATCCCTCCTCTCGTTTTATATACCACAAAGCCCTTATAAAATTGTTAATATAAAACTAGCTAGCCAAGGCAGAAAGGACTTGGAGCCATTTCCCTTTTTGGGGAGGTTTTCAACCTCAACCCCTTAAGCGAAGAAGAGGCAACCCAAAGACTGCCCAAAAAGAGAAGAAAGCTAAAAATCAAGCTCCTATTGAGCCACCTACCAGCCAAGAAAACCTAGGAGTTCCATCTACATCATCTAGTCCAAATATTCCTAAAGTTTACCAAAGTAAAAGTGTCAGGCTTCATAAACCAGATCCTATATCTCCTGTGGACCCACCTATTGATATCGACTCTTCCCAGGATGTGACCCCAACTTTCAAAACTTCTCCTGTAGACATAGCTAAAACAGAGGTTCTTGAAGGAAACGAAGCAGAAGTTGAAAGTAGAGAGGAGGAAACATTATTTGAAGTTTTCAAGGGTGGAAATAGACCCCATACAAGGCCAGCTAACAAGTTAAGATACAAAATGAAACTTATAAATAACCCAGAGTTGGCCAAGGAGGTGATTGATGTTGACAACATGCCATTGAAGGACCTCATTATCAACAAGAAGAAGGCTACAGGCTCTAAGAAGAGTAGAGGCAAAGAAACTATGAAAAAGGGACCCATGGAGACAAGTCAAAGAAAAAAAAATATACTGGAGAAGGTCAATGTATTGCTCAAGGTTGCTTGTACCCTTAGCTAAGAGGTTTCGGGGATTAAACTTAGATTTTTTCCTATCTATTTCATGAAACATGGTTTTTATTTTTATTGCTGACAATTGGCCTTATAGTTTTTATATGCAGCGGAACAATTGGGAGAGCTGGAATTCCCATAATCAGTGTTTCTGATAAAGTTGACAGATCCACTATCAGCTATTTTGGGGTGAAAATGTGTGTCGATGGCTAGAAAACAATACAGGGACAAAAGTCAATAGTCAGTCTATCAACGATATTGGAGAAAACATGGAGCATTGACATCTCCGTTGTCAGTGATATTCAGAGAAGAGAAAATTTTGACCTTCCTATTGTTAGCGATTTTGAAATCGGGTGGAAAAGAAAATGCTGACAGTCAGCCTGTCAGCAAAAGCTACAAAGCAGAAAATCAATGAAGCTGACAATAACAATATCAACGTTTTTTTCAAGAGATTCAAAGGAAAGAAGGATCAACAGAAAAGTAGTTTTAGAGGAATTTTGGACTTGTTTTACAGAGTGACATGTTTTTCTAGCTAGGAGTTGAGCTATCAGTTAGGGACCTGTTTCTTTTTCCAAGGAAGATAGTTTGAGAGATATTTTACTTCACCTATATATCATCATATTTTCCTGTAGCTATTTTAGGAAAAACTGAATGTATCTAAGTTTTATATTTTACATGCATGAACTTGAAGATATTTTAGATATCTCATATTATTGTAATTAATATGGAGACTATTATTTTGCAAACGGTTGATGTAAGTTCTATAAAGCAATTTATGAAAAATGAAGAAGGGTCAGAATTTTATTGAAAAACATATTTTCATTCTGGTATATTTGAGCAGTCTTGAATATATTTACAGTTTTTAATGAGCATTTTGTAGGAAACTCATGTGTTGTAGTTCCCTGTTAGTTTCCTCTTTGTTATGAAAACTTTCTTTCATGTCTAAAAATGTTAGTATCTAAGATTGGATTTCATTTATGCTCCTTTCTTGTATTTATCAACCATTAGTATTTGTTACCTTAGTCATATAAACTATGTTTCATTCCAGTTTCTCTTTCTTCTAATTTCTTAAACAATCAAAGGATTTGGTACTATCATGCTTTTTATAGCTTGCTCATTAGATCTGTAACCTTACTTGTTTAGAAATGGACTCCATGCCAAATGATATGTTTTGTAAACTGCCCAACCAATTTCATCCTATGATCTAAATCTAGCCACCGAACTCAATTGCGAAACCTTCTACTACAATGACCATAGAGTAGTTGAGTTTTACGGAGAGATTTGTCTCTAGGTTGAAGGGCCAACTTTTAACCTAAAATAGGTTATGAGGTTACCTTAGAGTTTTTCCCATAGCCAGGGTTTTCCCTAAGAGAGAATGTTTTGGTGCTATTGTTGAGGACAAGAAGCATATTTTTTCCCCTTACGATTCAATTTTTCAAGATTAGATCTTTGAGGGCAAACAGAGATTTGTATATTAGTTTGGCTACATGATGTTTTCTCTAACGACTCCACATTATGATCTGAAGGGTTCTTATTGACGAAGTTCTGGCTTATATATGCGTTTATACTCGAAAGAACCCTGATCCAAATCCACCTCAGGTTTTGTCAAGCCTTGAAAAGTTGTTCAGGAAAAAGACTCCTGAGAAAATAGGTATGGTTGATTTAGAAAAATCTTTTCTATACCTGCAAAGCTTGAAATTTTTTAATACTTAGTGCTAGATATTAAATTTGAAAGTAACTTATTCAAATCTTAGTACGAGAGAAGTTTATCAGATATTGTTCTTGATCCAATAGATCTTAATACTTTCACTCCTTGTCCCTCTATCTTGAAACTAGAGCTTTTACCCCAAGATTTTGAGATTTGGTCTCATTTCTAGAAATTGGAACAAAAAGTCTAGTAACTTCAAGATGTCGCTACTAAATCTCCAACTTTTCCTTATTTCATCCCATCTTTGTTTACCCCAACTACTAAGTTGTCCTCTGGAGGTTTTCAAAAGCCTATTCCATCAACTGCCATTCCAACAATCACAATACTTGTGACTTATGTTGTCCTTACTCCTGTTGTTAGTATAATTTCACATGTCATCCCTATGGTTGCCCGATAAGCACCTTTAGATCTTGGGGGTCAAATCCATGACCTCCCATAGAATTATGGACAACATCTTATTCAATTTGATGGTACTGGATATTATACGGCTCAACAAAATGTAGAAAAACATAACAATTTTATAGATCTAGAAGATGTTGACCATGAGGACCTCAAATTGAGACTTTTTGCACAAATTATGTCGGGTGAGGTAAAGAAATGGTTCAAATACTTACCTACAGCTAGTATCAATACCTTCCAACAATTTGCATAGTTGTTTCTCTCCAGATTTTAGTCGAGTATGATGCCCTTAAAAATAACACAGGAGAATCTGTTCAAGAATTCAAGGTCAGGTTTAATAAGATTTATAATTCTATCCCAGCTGAGATCAAATCACCTCCTGGTTTGGCATTATTACACTATCCTACTATTTTGATGTCGAGTTGGCATATCATCTCCATGAAAGGAATCCTTCCACCTTGGATAAAATCCAGAGTAATGCAACTGGAGTGGAGGCCACTTTATTGGCAAAGAAAGCAAAAATGAAGGCTGAAAGGAGAGTAGGTTTCAAAGAAGATTCATCTTCATCTCCTGACTTGAAATTTGATGTGATGCTGAAAACTATGGAGAATTTGGTGGATAAATTGACTCCTTCCCGAGGTGAGAATCAAACTCAAGTTAGAAATCTGAATTTCAGGAGACCCCAGGTTGCTCAAAATCATCCTAGAGAGCAGAAAGCTCCTAAAGAACAACAACCTGTTGTTCGACCTCCTTTTCTAGAATATTTTATTGATGAGGATACTATTGATGAAGAAGATTGTCAAATTGGGTGTTTCGATGACAAAGAAACCCAAGTATTTTCCACCAAAGAAGAACATGACATTTTTGTTGGATGCTCAGGAGAAAAGGACAACGTTCATCTCTGTGATTCAGTTGTTTATCAGTAGGGGTATAATAATGCGGTGGCAGATTTTCAAAGGCAGTACAACCTCAAAAACTGGAATGTCCTTATCAAAACTCTGACATAAAAGATAGTGGTTGAACAAAAATCTAAACCTATAAAAGAGATTTTAAAGAAACCGGAGGAGCCAAAGAAGTACAATCCAAAAAAGATAGAAGAAGCAAGAAAGGAGGCCAAAGATGCAAAAAAATCACAGTCAACTTTTAATCTAGAATATGAAATCAATAAGTTGAAAGTATCCATTCCTTTTGCTAAACTTTTAAGAAATGAGAAATATAGGAAAATAATTTCTACTATGATTAAAACTCATAAATTGATCAAGTCAACATAAATTCACAAGATTTTTTAAACCTAGATGATTGATTCGTTGGATAAAAAATATGCTCAAAAATGAAAGTTGTCAGAATGGCTCGAAAAGGGAACGATTAGATATATCTCATCATTCTGAATCCGATGCAACTCGTTTCGAGGAAAACAGACGTAGTATGCTCTCATAAATGAGTTCTGATCGATTTGGAAAACAAGCAAAATTTTGTTCAGCACTGCCCAATCAGCAGTCTGTACTGCTGATGTGGCATGCTGACTAGGGTTACTGATTTGGAAAAATGACTGGGTTCAAAGGGCCAATGAAATCGCTCCACTTGTCAGATTCTTATTAGTGTTGAGTTAGTGATTTCGTATTGGGTGATGGTGTTGGTTATGTGGACCAACCGGAGGCCACCGCATGGCCTAGCCAGTGGCTGCCACGTGGCACCTTGATGGCCTCTAAAATTTTGTTGGACGGTCGAATTACACCACCGGGTTTTGAACACGAGACCAACTCTACACAAGTCATGCCCTCGACCAATAGGCCACATGGTGATTCTCATTATACATTGGGTGCAATGTTTATTTAAGGTTGATATAGCGCATATGTGGGGGTTGGGACCATGGTTAACCCCAAACCCTGATCCACAGACTAGGGTTAGGGGCTAACCATAGCCCCAAAAATATGTTATATGTTAAAACATTAATGCAACGATAATATAAACCATCATCCCAACCGTGAATCTGCCATATAAACCTTGACCACTCCGCCATCAAACCGCACTATGTGAACACCGTCATATGACAAGCCCATTACCGTGACCATCGAGCCTTAATCGTGACCAAAATCATCGAGCCACAATTGCACCTTATGACTGAGACCGAAAACCCCAATGAAGTAGTTGGGTTTAAGGGGCGAGCCCATGGGGCCATCCCTAGGTCCCATGGGGATCATACGACTAGGTGCGTGCAAAACGGAGCCAACGGAGGAGGCCAACCCCAGGTCCCATGGGGACTCATGTGATCGAAGGGTGCACAGAAAAGAGCTAGAAAGAGCCCCCGAATTTCGGTACCCAACTCGGTCACATGGCTTCCATGTGGCTGAAATTTTCGGGGCTGGGGTTTTAAATGCGTCCTTAACTATCCTACAATTTCGCCCGTTGAGTGGGAATCATGCCAGGTTTAGTGGGAAGTTTCCATGTTCGGGGCGCACAAGCCAGGGTTTAGCCAAATTGTAGGGTGGTTAGCTGCTGAGCTTGGGAAAAGGAGGAAAGAGGCATAACTTTATCAGTTTTTGGTCTTTTTGGGAGCAGAAAGAGGCTAGACATTGGTTTTTGATAGCTCTGAGGCCATTTGAGATTTTATGGAATCCATTTAAGAAATGTAACTCATTGTAATCACCATTTTTTAGCATAATGAAAGAGGGCCAATCATTGGAAGCTGGCCCAGGATACGTAGCCCAGGAGGGGTGAACTCTTTCATCACTTGTTGTTTTTTTCTTACTGTTATGGCTTATTTCTCTGCTATTTTATGCAATTTATGAGTTGAATTCATGTTTAAATATGTGTATGAATTTAACTTAAGCACCAAAAAAACTCATTTTATACACTTGCAATTTTACATAATCCTTAAGCACATACATATACAGATCAATGATGATGCTCCTGAATTTGTGTTTGGCCCACACATCGCTAGTTCAAATGATGACGTACCCCCATTTTATGTAATTCTAAATGTACATGATATGACTCTTCACAATTCCATGTTATACTTTGGAGATTCACATAACCTCATGCCGAAGTCAGTCATGGACCATCTAGGGCTCCAAATTACCAGACCCTACAAATATTTGTTCTCCTTTGATTCTAAAAAGGTAAAATACCTAGGGATGATAAAGGATTTAGTTTTCCCTTTAGCTCAAATTATTGCTAAGAGTGTATTGATGGATATAGTAGTAACAAACATTCCAGCCAGATTTGGCATGTTGTTATCCCAATCTTGGGTAGTGAGATTGGGAGGACCTTTACAGATGGAAATGTCCTATGCTTCTATACCATTGTTTGGTGAAATGAAAAGATTTTTTCAAGAGTTTCAAATGGACTATATGTTGAGTAGTAGAACCCAACGAGATAATCATCTAATCTATGCAGTAGACATAGAGTTAGGATCATAAATTTTCTTTACTGATTGTTGTTTTGAGGGAGAAACATCAGCAAGAAATGAAACTAATATTCAACAAGAACATTTTTAGGAATTTTCGGATGAAGTCTGGAAATCACATTTTGATGGCTCCACTTATGAGAAAGGTTGTGGAGCAGGAATGTGGAATGTTCCACCGAATTGTACAAGTCAATTACATTCATTTAAACTGCAATTTGATTGTACAAATAATGTAGCAGAGCATGAAGCTCTCATTATTGGGTTAAATCTATTAAGAGAGAAAAAGGAGTAGAAAAATCACATTTTTAGAGACTCGAAGCTGATTGTGAACCAATTCAGAGGTACCTATCAAACTAAGCATTCGAGAATCAGAGCCTACGGGAATGAAGTTTTGGATTTATTTTCTAACTTATTTTCCAAACATGAGATCTCATTGGTATCAAGAGAGGAGAATAGAATTGCAGATTCCTTAGCAATAACTGTTATTTCTTTAAGAATTTCGATTTATCCAAATGAAAAGTATGAGATAAATCTTAGGCACAGTCCTTCAATTCCAGATAATACAAAGCACTAGTGTTTGAATATGATCAACAAATCAAAATATTTATGAAAAGAACACATGAATTTCTTAGTACTCCAATAGAAAAGCATGAAGATGAAACTGCAGATAAGGATTCTAAAACAACGGTCTTTTTGAACATTGTGGTTGGATAGGAAATTATTCAGTTAAGTAACATTCTAATTCCTAGAGGTTTGGTTCCTTTATAAAGATTGTTTGATTTTAATGATGTGGTAGTTAAGCCAAGAACTATGCCAAGAAATTGGCGAGATGGAGGATTATAATTTGGGGACTGAAAGTGACCCAAAGATAGTCAAAGTTTCCAACGCTTTGAAAAGGAGCAGAAACCAAAATATGTAGAATTATTGAAAGAGTTTGTTGATATATTTGCTTGGAGGTATGAATATTTGAAGATTTATGATCAGTCCATCATCCAACATACTATACCACTTAAGGAAAATGAAAAACCATTTAAAAAAAAGTTAAGAAGGATCAATTCTAAGCTACTGTCACTAATTGAGAAAGAAGTAAAAACACTATTAGTTGCAAAAATCATCATTCCACTCATATTTTCCAATTGGGTAGAAAACTTGGTGCCGATGAGGAATAAAAGAGGGAAAATTTGTCTGTGTGTGGATTTCAGAAATTTAAACAAAGTATCACTGAAGGATAATTATCCTTTGCCGAAAATGGATCACATTCTGCAAAAGGTGGTTAGTGAAGAAATGATTTCCATGCTAGATGCATTTTCAGGATACAATCAGATCTTGGTTGACCCAAAAGATTAGGAGAATACTTCCTTCACCACGATGTGGGGTACGTTCATGTATTCTAAGATGCCATTCGGACCCATGAATGTCGGAGCTACTTTTTAGCATGCAATGGACATCATTTTTGCTAATGAAAGAGATAAGTTTGTGGTAATTTATCTAGATGAAATTACTGTTTTCTCAAAATCTGAATCTGCCCATCTGAAACATCTGAGGACAATCTTTAGCAAGTGCAGGAAATTTGGAGTTTCTCTAAATCCAAAAAAGTCCCATTTCACCATGAAGGAAGGCAAGTTGTTGGGACACATAGTATCAAAGGATGACATCAAGATAGACCCCAACAGAGTGACAACAATCCAAAATATTGAGCAGCCAAGAAACAAGAAGGAAGTGCAATCTTTCTTAGGTAAAGTAAATTTTCTGCGATGTTTTATTCCAAATTTTGTAGAAATTTTAAAAGTAATAACATGTATGCTTAAGAAAGGGAGTGAAATTAAGTGGAATGAGCAAGAAAAGAATTCTTTTAATGATATCAAGAGAGATTTAGGCCAAGCACATTTACTCATTGGTCCAAATTTTTCAAAGGATTTCATAGTTTTCTCTTTTGCCTCCGAACACACTATCTCTGGTGTGTTGGTTCAGAAGAATGAAGCAGGTCAATAACAACTCATGTTCTTTTTTAGTAGGGCATTGAGGGATACTGAACTGAAGTACAATATTCTAGACAAACATGCATATGCTCTAATCAAAGCACTAAAATATTTTAGAGTTTTTATTTTGCATTCTCATGTGACTGTGTATGTGTCGGATGTTGCAATAAAGAGTATTTTAGTACAACCAGACAATGATGGTAGAAGAGGGATGTGGATTGCTAAAATGTTGGAGTTTGACTTGGAAATCAAACCTACCAAGTTAATTAAAGGACAAGGTCTGGCTAGACTAATGATTGAAACAAATCTTGATGTTGTTGGTATAAATTCTATTTTTGAATTATCAGATCTTCCACATGAAGAATTAGTTTTTAAGCTAAAGATTATTTTAAACAATGTCCATGGTATGTTGAGGTTGTTTACATTCTGCATAATTTACAAGTACCACCAGGAATAGATAAGACACAGGCTAGATTTTTGAGATTGAAATATGTTAAGTATTGTCTTTTAAATGGTTATTTGTATTGGAAGGATCCTCAGGGTATTTTATTGAACTGCCTACTAGAAGACGAAGCCAAGAAAATGAGTAAAGACTTTCATGAAGGAGCATATGGGGGACATCATTATTAGAAGGCCACAACAGATAAAATATTGAGAGTTGGATTTTACTAGCCTACTCTATTTTCTGATGTTAGAAAGGAAGTAGCAGCTTTCCAAAAATGTCATTTGTTTGAGGGTAAGTCAAAATAATGTCTTTACCTTTGAAACCTATCTTTGTGGAGGCACCTTTCCAGTAGTGCGGCCTTGAATTTATAGGTGAAATTCATTTGACATCGTCAACACAACATATATGGATTTTGACATGGACATATTACTTCATAAAGTGGATTGAGGCACTTACGAGTAGGAAAGCTATTGATTTTGTGGTTATTGAATTCTTAGAAAATATTATTTCTAGATTTGGTTGCCTGAAGAGGATTATTACTGATAATGCACAATGTTTTAAGTCTAAGATATTAGTAAAATTCTATGAAGACTACCATATCAAGCTTAGCCATTCCACAACCTATTACCCTCAAGGTAATGGACTGGAAGAATCCTCCAATAAGAGTTTGGTCATAATTATTAAAAAAATGTTAGAAGATAACAAAAAGGCTTGGCACACAAAAGTCAAGTTTGCCTTATGGGCAGATAGAGTTAGTACTAAGAGGTCAATCAACACTTCTCCTTTCCAGTTAGTGTATGGTGTTGATGCATTGTTTCATGTTTCAATTGGAATGCCTATTATGAAATATTTGCAAGAATTGGGAGAAGAACCAAATCAGCTATAGAGAAGGATAAATAAGCTATTTGAAGTGCAAGAAGCTAGAGAGAAAGTGTATGAAAAATCTCAGGAAGTACAAGATCATATTAAGAAAGTTTTTGATAGAAAAAATAAAGAGGATGACTTCAAATGTCAAGACTTGGTTTTAAAATTGGATGCCCATATAGAGGATAAGGGTAAGCACAGGAAGTTTGAGAACATTTTGAAAAGGCCATACAAAACTGCAGCTCTCTGGGGTAAGAAAAATTTCATCTTAGAAGGTCCGAAAGGAGAATTCATGCCTATAGGTCTAGTCAATGGACGTTTCTTGAAGCATTATATCTCCTAAACACAAAATGATTTTCAAGTTTCATTGTACATATCCATATATTTTTGAAAAATATCTTGTAGGTGTGGATAAATATTCAAAGGGACTTGAAGCCTGAAGCGGAGGCCATGAGGTCCTGCTGATATTCATCGAAAAATAAAAGCTTTTTTAGAAACAATGATTTTTTTTCAATTTCAGAGTCTGTAAAGGATCCTCTCTTAAAAAACGAAGTCCTTATTTTTGAGTCAGTAAAAGTTTTATTTATGCTAGTGTTTGTAATGGATGAGGCCATTAGTCTATGGGGAGTTCTTGTTGCCATCATTGATTGACAACATCCCCGTGGAGCCAGTTGTTATCACAATAAACTTTGTATTTTTTTTTTTTTAGAAAATGGTGATAGTTTCAGTGTCATCATCTTAATTGTAATAAACATGGAAAATTATTGATAGTAGGTCTATCAACGTTTTAGTATATGGTCTTGCGAATAAATTCGCTGACAACGAGTGTATCAGGAATTTTCATTTTGGCTGACAAGCCAATTGTCAGCACCAAAACAAGCTTTTAAAGTTAAAAAGTGATGACTATACTGACCATGTCGATGTCAAATTTTTCATTGAAACGTGTCTCCATCTATTTTGAAAGGAGGAAAGTACAGGCTGATCATTTCTCCTCCACTGTAATGAGTGAATGTCATTTAATATGATCTTACCATATGATATGAACTTCATTCGTAATCATAACCAGAAACCCCATGATTATTCACTCGCCAACTGTATTATCTCATTTGCATGGTGAGTTGTTTTACCTTGTCCTATCAATCGTTTGTTTGTTTTTAGTTCAGAGTCATTCACACTTGGCATTGAAAATTGTTTTGTTCATAGGGATCCAGGATTGAATCCTAAGAAGACCATACAACACGATGGGGAAAGGAGGTAAAACGAATTGGGTTGAGCCCAAATCACCAAATTTGTTGGATATATTCCCCTTTCATTCATCAGTTGTTTCAGCAAGTCGGTTGGAGCGAATTCTTCCACCGATGTACCGACTACCACGATGCAGTGGCTCGGTATTTTGATTAGGGGTCCGATGGAGATCACATGGAGGTGGGAGGATTGTCATATCTAGTTACAGAGAAAAACATTATTAAGGCCACAACCTTAACAATAGACAAAGATAGTATTTTCCACAGGCATGTGTTGGTAGAGATCAATCTCCCTTTCTTCTTCAAAGAAGAATTCAGAGGGAAAAAATGGAGGGCTGGAGTTTGAAAGGAGTGGTTGCAGGAAAAATGGCATGTCCCTTTATGCCTATGTTATCAATATTTTACTTGTGAAGGATGTTTTAATCAGGTAAACCTCTATCATTTTTATTTCCTCACACATATTGTTGGTCAAATCAGAATCAATCCATGTTTTTATTTTTTAAAAGGCCTTAAACATATGGAAGCTAGGTTCAAGGCCCGAACAAACCCATCCTCTCATCTGATAAAATTGTTAATAGAAAACCGGCTAGCCAAGGCAGAAAGGACTTGAAGCCATTTCCTTTTTTGAGGAGGTTTTCAAACTCAACCCTTTAAGAGAAGAAGAGGCAGACAAAAGACTGCCAAAAAAGAGAAGAAATCTAAAAATCAAGCTCTTATTGAGCCACCTACCAGCCAAGAAAACCTAGGAGTTCCATCTACATCATCTAGTCCAAATATTCCTAAATTCTACGAGAGGAAAAGTGCAAGGATTCATAAACCAGACCCTCTACCCCCTGTGGACCCACCTATTGATATTTGTTGAAAATAGCAACAAGAAATGCTAAATATAGAAGTGATAAAAATAGCACTGCCATAAATAGCATTTCGGGATACCTTCCTATTTTAGTTAGTCCCCGAACTAAAATAGAGACGTAAAATTCGAATTTGATCTTAGCAGCTATTTGTAAAATAAGTAATTAATTCGTCTTGAGTTAATTAGTTGTAGAAAATCAAACTTGAAGTCTATGTGAGGACGTGCAACAATTATCCCATTAATTGAAGAATTTATCCCTCAGTTAAAGAGATAAGGATGAGTTGTAATTTGAGTTGTAATTAGTTAGCTCAGTTAATTGAGTTAAGTCCAGTTAGATTAGTTCAAATTGTTTGTTGAACTAATTGTGAGTTAGTTAATGCATGCATGCATGTAACTGCTGCACTTCAGATAATTGAATATTCTCTCATAAATAAGTCATGCATGTCAGTTCAGTCAGAGACCCAGTTGAGATCAGATGGAGGGACAATGTACTATCAGTTGCAGGAATATTCCATTGTGAATATCTCTTGCATGCAGAAGGAATTCATTCCTTAGAGATTGCACAGTTACTTCTTCAGTTTAGTGAGTGTGTGATGAGGCCAATTCACACAGGTGGCATCACTGGACCCCAAGAAAAACTGCGCAAGGAAATAGGAGGCTTGGAGGGCTGAGGGAAGGCATATCTTGTGTCTATTCAATCTGTGAGCTATATTGTTGGATTTCAAAGAGAGCAGGATAGCTTGTGAGCTAATTCTTTGTGTAATCTGAACATATTTCCACTTGTATGATAATACAGAGATCGAGGTTTTTAGCTAAGGCTTTCCCCAGAGTATTATTTTGTGTTCATGTGTGATTGATTTCTCATTCTCAGTTATATGTGTTCTATTTGATCTTGCTCATAATCGATTAAGCTTCCGCAAGTTTGTTGTAGAAGTAGATCTTGTATTTTGCTTTAGTATATTTCATAATCTGTTGATCTACAGTGAGAATTTCTACATGGTATCGGAGAAAAGGTGATCAAAGGAGATAACGTTATACAAGAAGGGAGAAGTTTGAAGTTTGAGGTTCCTAAATATAGAAATCGAGTTCTTATCACATCTCAATTTCACCAATGGAGTTCAACGATTTAAGACTCGAGTATGCCCTTGATGGCAGCTCGAATTATATAGCCTGGAAGGATCGCATGGAAGCAGTATTAGAGGACAACAGTCTAAAGGACTTCATTGATCAAGAAGTCCCCAAGCCTACAGCAGTTAATGCTACAGAAGTGGCGGAATGGAAGAAATGTGTGGCTAGAGCAAGGAGAATCCTTCTCGAGGGAGTTCGAGACCACATAGTCTCGAGTCTCCATGGGAAGGAGACATTGTTTTCAATGTGAAAAACATTGAAAGATATATATCAGAACAATGGTGATTAGAGGAAGCTGGTGCTGAAAGACAAGCTTCGGAAAATCAAGTGTGAAAAGAGCGACACGATCTCTACATATCTGAACAAGCTTACCACCTACAGGGATAAGCTTGGAAGTGTAGGGATCACGACAGCCGATGATGATATGGTGAGTCTTTCACTCCTTGGTCTTCCTAAGAGCTGGCATAGCTACCAAGACTCGGTTAATGGAAGAGAAAAACTGCCAGATTGGGAAAGAATTTGGTCGGATATGATGCAGGAGGAGATAAGAAGAAGCACCAGAGATGGATCCTCATCAAAGCAAGATGATGAGGAAATCTAGCCTTAGCGAGTAAGGTGAGGAAAGGGAAAGGGAAGGCGTCCCATCCCAAATCCAATTCTTCCCATGGTGGGAAGAAGTTTGACAAATCGAAAGTGCGATGCTTTCATTGTCATGAAGTGGCCCATTATGCTACGAATTGTCCACAGAAGAAATCCAAGAAGGGATCCTTGAAGGGATCTGATGGTGAGGCATTGGCCTCATGATTTGAGTTGGATTTCTCTCTTATCGCATGCATGGTTTCATCCATGGTGGGATGTGTGTGGTACTTGGATAGTGAAGCTTCATTCCACATGTCAGGTGACAAGAATCTTTTTAGTACCTTGGAGGAGAAGGATCTCCAGATGCGGATCGAGATGGGCGATGATGGAAAGTATCGTGTTTCAGGTGAAGGTATGGTTGTGTTTCAGAGGGAGCATGGAGCTCCCCTCACCCTGACTGATGTAAAGTATGTACCAGGTCTGAAGAATAATTTTGTGTCCATTGCTATGTTAGAAGATAAAGGCTATGATGTAGTCTTTAGTAAAGGAAAGGTACTCCTGAGGCATATCGGCACTGGACGGACGAAGAAAACTGAGATTCGAGTAAAGAATCTCTACAAGATGGAGGTAGACGACTGTGCTGCATTGAGTTCCAAAGCTGAGATGGTGCAGAGCCAAGATGTTGGCGAGCTATGGCATAGAAGATTGGGCCACTTGCACCATGGAGCCCTGAAGATCATGCAACAGATTTCTACCGGACTTCCCAAGGGAAAACTGGAGCAAACGAATACATGCAAAGGTTGTACCTTGGGTAAGTATGCGAAATCTTCCTTTCTGGATCGAGACAATAGAGCTGAAGCAATCCTGGGGTGAGTTCACTCAGATGTTGTGGACCATTCTCTATAGCCTCCATTGCTAAACAAAGGTGCTATGTTATTTTTATTGATGATTTTTCTCGTAGATGCTGGATCTACTTTATGCAAAAGAAGGATCAAACCTTCTTGAGATTTTGTGAGTTTAAAGCCTTGGCAGAGAAATAATCTGGAAAGAAAATAAAAGCCTTGCATAGTGACAATGGTGGAGAGTATGTCTCCCAACAGTTTAAGGACTTCTGCAATGCAGAAAGAATTGAACGGGAGTTGACGGCACCCCATAACCCACAACAGAAAGGGGTAGCCGAAAGGAAGAACAATCGATTGTGGGAGCAGCTCAAGCGATGTTACATGACCAAAGCCTACCACTACATTTGTGGGCAGGCATGCAATAAAGCAGTATACTTGCAGAACAGAAGCCCACACTGTATACTGGGAGTGAAGACACCTATGGAGGCTTTTTCCGGGAAGCGACCAGATGTGAGTCACTTCCAAATCTTTGGATAATCGGTTTATTGCCATGTGACCGAAGGTGCCCGAAAGAAGCTAGATCCAACAACTGAGTTGGGAATACTTGTGGGTTACATGGATACACCCCATAACTATCGGGTGTACTTGCCTACCAGTTAGAGGATAGTGGTACGCAGGGATCTGAAGTTCGACGAGCAAAATGCCATGCGAGTATCACTTGAGAGGGAGCTCAAGTTGCATGCAGATGAGAAACTTTCAGTTCCTAAGGAGGAGGAGCCTCAGATTGATGTGGAGCAACCACATGAAGAGGATCTAGGAGTGGAGACATTCACTCTTGCTGAGACTTCTAGAGATGGGCGGAAACTCTCAAGGGAAGCTGACAGGTTGATGTTGGATGCACAGGAGAATGTCGTACACCATCTTCTTAGCGCAGACAGAGGAGGTCGCTTGAGCGATACACTGGGTACATGGCCTTGGTTGGGGAGTGTATAGAGTCCGAACCTTCTTCATTCGAGGAGGCAGTGCAGCAACCAGTCCGGGTTGATGAAATGGTAGAGGAGTATGACTCTATCATTCAGAACAGTGTGTGGGATGTTGTCCCAAGAACTCGGGACAAGTCAGTGGTTAGTTCTAGATGGCTTTGCAAGGTAAAGTAGGCAGCTGATGGCAGTGTTGAGAAACATAAGGCAAGGTTTGTTGCCCGT
Source organism: Pinus tabuliformis (assembly GCA_031772625.1). Taxonomy (NCBI): domain Eukaryota; kingdom Viridiplantae; phylum Streptophyta; class Pinopsida; order Pinales; family Pinaceae; genus Pinus; species Pinus tabuliformis. Next base: position 771,469,231 of record CM062814.1, on the reverse strand, counting down.
GGTTTCTCACAGGTCGATGGGATCGACTATGATGAGCCTTTGCTCCTACAACAAGGTACTAATCTATCAGATCGATGTTGGCACTATCAGCTCAGATGGGTTGGAAGATCCATCAGATGGACGTGAAGACAACATTCCTCAATGGGAAGATTGAGGAGGAGGTGTAAATTGAGCAACCAAAGGGTTTCGAGACCTTCGATCGTGAGTCGCATGTGTGCCGACTCAAGAGGGCTTTGTATGGGCTGAAGCAAGCACCCCGTGCTTGGTACACCAGGATCGACAGCTATTTCACCAGGTTGGGCTTCACCAAGAGTGAAGCAAATGCGAACCTTTACCACATCATGGTAGAAGGTAAGCCATTGATCATTATTCTTTATGTCGATGATCTGATTTTGACAGGTGATGATCAGCTGATCCAGTCTTGCAAGGAGGACCTTGCAAGAGAGTTTGAAATGAAAGACATGGGTCTTATGCACTACTTTCTAGGCATGGAGGTGTGGCAGAAAGATGGTGAAGTATTTGTGTCTCAAGGCAAGTATGCCAATGAGGTACTTAGGCGCTTTCACATGGAGAAGTGCAAGCCCATGCAGACTCCTCTAACTGGGAATTGGAGGAAGGAGGATGCTACTTCAGGTGAGGTAGTAGCTGCCACTATTTATTGGTAGCTTGTGGGTTCACTTATGTGTCTGGTGAACACATGACTAGACTTATGCTTTGCGGTGAACCAACTGAGTCAAGCTATGGTTCAGCCTATCAAGCTATTTTGGAAGGCAACGAAGCATGTAATAACAATATGGGGACAATAGGGGCAAAGTAATAACAATATGGGGAAAATAGGGGCACAACAATATTAATAAGGGATCTAACTACAATAGTAATGGGATAATCACTAGTATTATAGGGACCTAACATGCCCCTATCCTTAAAAAAAGTGTTGTCCTCAACACTTGAGTAGTTTTGGATGCTTCTGTATAAAATTCTCATCCTCCCATGTGGAATCTTCAGCGGATAAGTTCTTCCACTTGATGAGATACTCCGAAATTGATCAATTTCGTAGCTATCGAGTTCTTGTTTCTGTGACTACTTCTAGTTCCAATATAATTTTTTGTTCCTCCTCAAGTTCTGGCAATATTGTTTTAACTGGGAGCTTGTCGCCTATAACCTTCTTTAAACATGAAACATGGAAAACTGGGTGCACTCAAGAAGCTGCAGGAAGCTCCAATTTGTATGTCATAGTACCAATCTTTTGCAACACCTTGTACGAACCGTAATACTTTGGTGATAATTTATGATCCTTCTTAGCTTGCTTGAGGGACATTTGTTTATATGGTTGTAGCCGTAGGAATACCCAATCACCTACATCAAAACTTATTTTGCTACGATGTTGATCTACCTGTTGTTTCATTCTATTCTGTGCCAACACGAGGTTATCCTTTAAGAGTTGGAGGACTTGTTGTTGATGCTCGATGTAATGTTCCACTGCTTGAACCTTAGAATTTTCTCTTAAATATGATGTGGTGGATGGTGGCTGATATCCATAAAGTGCCATAAATGGGGTCATTTTGTTGCTGTATGGAAGGAAGTGTTATACCACCATTCAGCCAGAGGCAACCATTTGACCCATTGTGTCTGTTTATCAGATACAAAGCAACGAAGATATCCTTCCAAACATTTTTTTACTATCTCAGTTTGCCCATCAGATTGAGGATGATAAGATGAGCTATGAGCTAACTGAGTACTGAGACAAGAAAATAATTTTGTCCAAAAATTCCAGTGAAAATGGGATCTCTGTCACTTACAATAATCTTTGGGTTTCCATGTAGCTTTTGAATTGTTTCCATAAATGCAATAGAAACTGTACTGGCTTTAAATGGATGTGATAATGCACAAAAGTGTGCATACTTGGTAAGTCTGTCAACTACCACCATGATGACACTCTTTCCCTCAGACTTGGGTAAACCTGTGATAAAATCCATTGAAACCTCCTCCCAACGTTGGCTTGGAATGGATAAAGGTTGTAATAGACCCGGGGTCTTAATTGTTTCAACTTTATTTTGTTGGCAAACCAAACATTCTACCACAAACTTTTGAATATCTGATTTAAGGCCATCCAAAAAAATTTCCTTCTTAACCCCGTGGTAAGTTTTTAAAAATCCTGAGTGCCCTCCTAAGGGAGAAGTGTGCAATTCCATACGAATCTTTTGTTTGAGTTGGGAATTCTTACAGAGGTATAATCGATCTTTGTACCATAACGAATCATTTTGCCAGCTAAATGTATCAGATGTACTGGAATCTTGTTGTAACTTTTGAATAAGTACCCACACTTCTTCATCATTCTTCCATTCCTCCCTTGCTTCGTTTATCCAAGCTGGTTGGATAATAGAAATGGCGCACAACAATGCTTCCACATCCTCATCCTTTCTTGAGAGTGCATCTGCCACCACATTTTGCTTCCCTTTTTTGTAGATGATTTCAAAGTCATAACCCAACATCTTCGTGACCCACTTTTTTTGCTCTTCAGAGGATAATCTTTGTTCTAAAAAGTATTTAAGGCTATCATGATCCGTTTTTACCTTGAAGTGTCTTCCCATTAGGTAGGGTCACCATTTCTTAAGTGCATGTAGTATTGCCAACATTTCCTTCTCATAAATGGCTTTGTGTAAAAACTTTCCCTTGATTGGACGACTTTCAAAAGCAATGGGTCTTTCATCTTGCATTAAAACAACACCAATTCCATTTCCTGAAGCATCACATTCCACAATAAAGGTTTTTGTGAAGTCCGGTGTAACTAAGACCGGTGCTTGGCACATTGCCTCTTTAAGATGTTTGAAGGCCTTTGTTGCTTCTGGAGTCCATGAAAATGCATCTTTCTTCAATAATGTTGTTAGAGGTGCTGCTATTCTCCCATAATTTTTAACAAACTTGCGATAATACCCTGTCAACCCGAGAAATGCTCGTAGATGCTTTATGGATGTGGGGATTTTCCATTCCTCAATGGCTTTAATTTTGTTAGGGTCTACCTTAACTCCTTCATGAGATACAATATGACCCAGATATTCCACCTCTTGTACTCCAAAGAAACATTTGGATCTTTTTGCATATAATTGTTTCTCCTCCAATAGTTGTAGCACCCTGTCAACATGTTCAACATGATCCTTCCAAGACTTGCTGTAGATTAGTATATCATCAAAAAATACTAACACAAATTCTCTAAGGAAGGGTTTGAAAATGGAATTCATCAAACCTTGAAATGTAGAAGGTGCATTGGTAAGGCCAAAAGGCATGACCAGAAATTCATAATGACCCTCATGAGTTCTAAATGATGTTTTCGGAATGTCTTCAGTCTTCATTCTGATTTGATGATATCCTGAACGAAGATCCAACTTGGTGAAGTAAATTGATCCATGCAATTCATCCAGTAATTCATCAATGACAGGAATGAGAAACTTATCTTTAATAGTGAGCTTGTTGAGCTCCCTATAATTCGGACACATGTGCCATCATCCATCCTTCTTGTGCACCAATACTACTGGAGCAGAGAAAGAACTTTGACTAGGTTGAATTATACCAGCCTCTAGCATTTCTGCAACCATGCATTCAATTTCACTCTTTTGGGCATAGGGATATCTATACAACCTGATGTTTGGAGGAGCACTTCCTGGAATCAGAGGAATAGCATGATCATGATCACGAATAGGTGGGAGACCTTTGGGAGTATCAAATAACTTGGAATGATTGTCCAAGACTTTTTGGAGATCTGGAGAAATAGATGATTTCGATGTGGAAACATCTAGCAAACATAATTGTGCAATTACACCTCTTTGTTCCTTTTTTAGAAGCTTTGTCATACCGTTAGCGCTGATTATCTTTCTCGGTTTCCCTGCAATACCCCTTAATTCAACTTCCTTTCCTTCCACAGAAAATTTCATGAAAATTTCTTGAAAATTAAAAGCTATTGTACCCAAGGATTGTAGCCATTGGACTCCTAGTACAACATCAACACCACCCATTGGAATGGAAAGCATTGGTCTAGTCAATATATATTCTCCCATGGATAGTTGGATATTATGGCACTTTCCAAAGCAATTTATTGTTCCTCCATTTGCAACCATCACTTGACACTCTGGTGCTGGATATAGGAAGCAATTCAATTCTTTTGCTACCTTACAATGAATAAAATTGTGGGTACTTCCTAAATCGATCAACACTATTACCTTTTTCTTCTTGATTTGTCCTTCTATCTTGATGGTTTGAGGAGTGGTAATTCTCACCAATGCATTACAAGATATGGTCGGATTCATTTCTTCTTTATCTAGGCTTTGTTCCTGGAGTATATCCTCTTCTTTTGACCTTTCTTGCTCCTTTTCTTCTTCCCCTTCATAATCTATGTAGAATAATTTCTTCTCAGCACACTTATGACCTTTAGTGTATTTGCTATCACAACTGTAACAAAGCCCTTTTGCTCTTTTTTCTTCCAATTGTTGTGGTGTCAACCTGATAGGTTGTGGAAGACTAGGGGCGACAACACTTCCATCTTTATAGTTGTGAGTGGTATGCTTCCTGGTTGCCATAATTTTTCTTTCCATTTTTCTTGCTAACCTGAATGCCTTCTCTAATGAATCAGGTTCCCAAAGGTGAACATCATGTTGGATATTATCCTTTAAAGTCCCTATGAACACATCAATCCTATGCTCCTCTGGTATATTTTTTACCCTTATGTTCAATTTTTGGAACTCTTCAATGTGCTCCATTATTGAACCCTTTTGTTTGAGACTTATCAATTGGCTAAAAAAAGTGTTGCTTTTTGTATCCTCATAAAATTGCCCAAGTGATAATTGTTTACGAGAGCAAAGCCATTGATACCATACAAACTTATTTGGTTCCAAATATAAAGTTGCAATACGTACCTTTTGTGTGTTTTGCACATTATTGAGATCATAAAATTGCTCCATCTGTAATATCCATGTTGCGGGATCCTTCCCATCAAACTTCCTCATATCGATTTTTGGAATATGGTGGGTCTTCTATCCAACATTAGAGTCTATGAAATCATGATTAACATTTCTTTTGTTTGCATCATGAGTTTCCTTTACTACCCTTTCACCATTTATAAGTTTTTCTTGTAGAAAATTTGTCAAATCTGTCTTCAAATCTGCCATGTCTGTCTTCAAATCTGCCATGTCTCCCTTCAAATCTGTCTTCAAATCTATCTTCAAATCATCCATCTTAGCTTCCACACCCTTTATCTTAGATTCCACGCCATTTATCTTAACTTCTGTTAGCTTTTGTGAGAGTGACATTTGTCGCACTTGGTCTTGTAATTTTGATATATCATGTAGCATTTCTTCCTCTTCTTCATGAGTCATGCTAGAGCTTTCAGGTTGCTTACTAGGTGTTTGAATTTTCTTTCCTCGGGGCATAAGTTACCGATAATAATGCTCTACTATGACCTTTTAATTCCTTCAAAATAAATTTTCAAACCAAGCTTAAGCAAATATTTAAAAAAATCTACACACCCTTTTTCACTTTGTAGGAGCTCTATATTGCCTCTGATGTATCTCTGTAATTTCGGATCATCCAGTTCTAAAATTGCGATCTACAATAGACCTCTGTGTCCTCTTTCCAATTCCACCATTCTGATCCAAATTGGATTCTCCAAGGAAGAGTTATGCTAAATCTCCCACAGTGACCTGATTATAGACTAGTTCAGTAGAGCAAATTTGTACGACATGCCACATGTCCCTGTTTCGACCTTTGGCTCTAAAAGATATATGCAAGAAACTACAGTCCGTCCTCTTTCTGTACCTTCTTATGAAACTTCAATCCGATGCTCAGAGAGAAAGTTATGATGATTTTCCTCAGGTCACCTGTTTGGAATGTAATTAAGGAGTCTGCAAAAAGACCAACTTCCTCAGGTCATATCTCCGCAAATATAGCGAGAAAAGCTTTGAAATTCGGACCCAAGGTTCAGTGCGATTTCATCTCAAACGGGTTTTTTTTTCACTTCTGAAACGTCACACAAAAAAATTTATAGCGAAAATTCCACGATGACCTATTTGGAGCAGCGAAACCCTAGAATCCAAAGCTCTGATACCAAATGTTATGAAACCAGCTCACAAAAAGATAGAAAAGATAGATCAACGCCTTAGAATTCAGCCTCTTTGAGGGGGAAACCTCCTTTACATTACACAAATGAATGATACTTTGATGATTCAAATGACAAAACCTCCTTTATATATATAGGAGTCTAAGGAGTCACAATATAACCCAGCCGACCTAACAATAATAATATAAAGGCACAAAAATAACAATAGAGGGATTCTATGGCGCACAGTAATAACAATATGGGGAAAATAGGGGCAAAAAATATTAATAAGTGATATAACTACAATAGTAATGGGGTAATCACTAGTATTATAGGGACCTAACAAAGTGTATTATCAGTCGCAGGAATATTCCATTGTGAATATCTCTTGCATGCAAAAGGAATTCATTCCTTAGAGATTGCGCAATTACTTCTTTAGTTTAGTGAGTGTGTGATGAAGCCAATTCACACAGGTGGCATCACTGGACCCCAAGAAAAATTGCACAAGGAAATAGGAGGCTTAGAGGGCCGAGGGAAGGCATATCTTGTGTCTATTCAGTCCGTGAGCTGTATTGTTGGATTGTAGAGAGAGAAGGATAGCTTGTGAGCTAATTCTTTGTGTAATCTGAACATATTTCCACTTGTACGATAATACAGAGATCGAGGTTTTTAGCTGAGGCTTTCCCCAGAGTATTCTTCTGTGTTCATGTGTGATTGATTTCTCATTCTCAGTTATATGTGTTATATTTGATCTTGCTCATAATTGATTAAGCTTCTGCAAGTTTGTTGTAGAAGTAGATCTTGTATTTTGCTTTAGTATATTGCATAATCTATTGATCTACAGTGATAATTTCTACAATATCAACTCTTCCCAGCTATAACCCCACCTTTCAAAACTTCCCTTGCAGACGCAGCTAAAACAAAGGTTCCTAAAGGCAAAGAAACAAAAGTTGAAAGTGGAGAGGAGGAGACATTGTTTGAAGTTTTCAAGGGTGGCAATAGACCCCATACAAGGCCAACTAACAAGCTAAGATACAAAATGAAACTTAGAAATAACCCAGAGTTGGCCAAGGAGGTGATTGATGTTGACAACATGCCACTGAAGAATCTCATTATCAACAGGAAGAAGGCCATAGGCTCTAAGAAGAGAAGAGGCAGAGAAACTATGAAAATGGATGCATGGAGACAAGGTAAAGTAAAAAACAAAGATTGGAGAAGGTGGATGTATTTCTCAAGGTTGCTAGTACCCTCAGTTAAGAGGCTTGGGGGATTAATCTTAGAATTTTTCCTATCTATTTCATGAAATAGGGTTTTCATTTTTATCGCTGACAGTCGACCTTATAGTTTTTATATGCAGTAGAACAATCGGGAGATTTGACATTCCCATCATCAATGTTTTTGATAAATTTGACATATCCATTGTCAACTATTTTAGGGGCAAAACTGTCTGCTGGTGGATAGAAAACAATATATGGACGAAATTCGACAGTCTGTTTCTCAATAATTTTGGAGCAAACAGGGAGCGCTGACATCTTTGTTGTCAGTGATATTCAGACAGACGAAAATGCTGACATTCTTATTTTCAGTGATTTTGAAATCAGACGGAAAATAAAAATGATGAAAGTCAGCCTGTTAGTGAAAGCTACAAAGCAGAAAACCAGTGAAGTTGGTAGCAACAATATCATTATTTTTTCCAGGAGATTCAAAGGAATTAAGGAAGAACAAAAAACGGTTTTCGAGGAATTTTGGACCTGTTTTGTAGAGGGACCTGTTTTTCCACCTAGGATGTTGAGCTATCAGTTACCTATTTCTTTTTCCAAGGAAGACAGTTTGAGAGATATTTTACTTCACCTATATATCAACATATTTTCCTGTTGTTATTTTAGGAAAAAAAGAATGTATCTAAGTTTTATATTTTACATGCATGAACTTGAAGATATTTTAGATATCTTAGATTATTGTAATTAATATGGAGATTGGTATTTTGCAAACGGTTGATGTAAGTTCTATAAAACAGTTTATGAAAAATGAAGAAGGGTTGGAATTTTATTGAAAAACATATTTTCATTCTGGTATATTTGAGCAGTCTTGAATTTACTTACAGTTTTTAATGAGAATTTTGTAGGAAACTCATGTGTTGTAGTTCCCTGTCAGTTTCCTCTTTGTTATGAAAAATTTCTTTAATGTCTGAAAATGTTAGTATCTAAGATTGGATTTCATTTATGCTCCTTTCTTGTATTTATCAACCATTATTATTTGTTGCCTCAGTTAGTTATAAAATCTATTTCATTCCAGTTTCTCTTTCTTCCAATTTCTCAAACAGTCAAAGGATTTGCTGCTATCATGTTTTTTATAGCTTGCTCATTAGATCTGTAACCTTACCTGTTTAGAACTGGACTCCATGCCTAATGGTATGTTTTGTAAACTTCCCAACCAATTTCATCCTATGATCTAAATTTGGCCAATGAACTCAATTCAAAAACCTTCTACTGTAGTGACCATAGAGTAGTTGAGTTTTACGAAGGGATCCCTCTCTAGGTTAAAGGACCAACTTTCAACATAAAAAAGGTTATGAGGTTACCTTAAGGTTTTTCCTGCAGCCAGGGTTTTCCCTGAGAAATAACATGATACATAGCCTGCATTTGATCCGCCATCTCCCATGTAGCTTCATTAGGTCCAAAGTGCTTCCATTTCACTTTAACCTGCTTGATTTCTCAATTCCAGAGCATGATCATCTTTCTTTGGAAAATGCATTGTGGTTCCGACTAGAATTCTCCTTCTAGCTCCACCTAAAATACATACTAGTCAATCACATGATCAACATATTTAACATACTTTTTAAGAAATGATACATGGAAAACATCAAGGACTTTCACTGTAAGAGGCAGTGTAAGTCGATAGGCTACTGGCCCAATCCTCTCAAGAATCCTGAAAGGTCTAGAAACCCAAGGTGCTAGCTTGACACATGGTCCAATCCACAAGGAGATCTTCTTCAGTTTGATGTGCATGTACACTTGTTCCCCAACCTAGAACTCCTTGAACAACCTATTTTGATCTACATAACTCTTCTGCCTATCCTATGTTGCTTTCAAATTCATCTTGATTACCTACATTTCCCACTCCATGTCTACCAAAATGTCCGGTCCAATCAACACCCTGTTAACTGGACCACTCCAACTTATGGGAGTATCCTCATCCTCAAGGATTCTTGATACCCATTGTTGTAAGCGAAATCTACTAGTAGAAGGTACTCTTCCCACTTTCGTTGTCGATGCATCACATACATATTCAACATGTCCTCTAATATCTTTTTGACCCTCTCTGTCTGTCCATATGTTTGTGGATGATAAGTTGTACTAAAGGTGAACTCTGTTCCCAAACATGCAAATAAATCCTTCCAAAACTTAGAAGTGAACTTTGCATCCATGTTTGTCACAATATTCTTTGGAACTCCATGAAATCTGACCACATCCCTGATGAAGACATGTGCTACATCACTCGCTGATAATGTAGACTTCACTGGAATGAAGTGTGCTACCTTTTTCAATCTATCCACCACTACCATGATGGAATCATGTTATCTCATTGTCCTTGGAAAATCTATGATAAGGTCCATGGAAATGACCTCCCATTTCCACTCTAGAATCAGAATCGGTTGTAGTGGTCCACTTGGATGCTTACACTCTACCTTCACCTACTGACAATCCAAGCACCTAGCCACAAACTCTGCTACATCTCTCTTCAAGTTTGACCAATAATAGAATTTCTTCACTGATTTTAATGTCTTCTAATAACCTGGGTGACCTGAATATGGTTTCACATGAAATTCCCTCAATATCACCTTATTAACCTCACTGTTATCTAACACATATATCTTGTCCCTAAATCTAACAAATCCATCTACCGTGAGATGATAGTCCACATCCTGTGCACCTACACCTGTACCTGTATTCTGTTGCAACTTGTGCACAATCTCCATATACCTGACATCATGTTGACCTGCCTGTAAGATCCTACCCTGTAAGCTTGTCCCATAGGATCTCATAGTTGCTATGTGATTTACTCGTATCCACTTGCTAAGAGCATCTGCCACCTATTCTATTTACCTTTGATATACCTGATCTCAAAGTGAAACTCACTAATATTGGCCAACCACTAAACCTACCTACCATTTAAATTTGGTTGGTCAAATAGATACCGTAAACCACTATGATCACTCATCAATGTAAACCTCCTGCCAAGAAGATAATGCCTCCACATCTTCAATGCATGTATGATTGCTACCAACTCAAGATCATGTGTCAGGTAGTTCTGCTCATGCTCATTCAGTTTTCGTGACTCATAGAATACCACCTGTCCATCTTGCATAATAACTCCACCAAGTCCTCTCTTGCAAGCATCTGTACATACTACAAACTTTTTATCTGGACCTGCAATATTTAGCACTGGTGCATGTGTCAACAACTGCTTGAGATGCTCAAAAATAGTGCACACTCCTCTGTCCATTCAAACTTCTTACCTTTACTTTGCAATGATGTGATAAGATAAGCAATTTGAGAGAAGTTCCTGATGAACCTCCTGTAATAACCTTCTAACCCCATGAAATATCTCACCTCATCTACATTCATGGGAGCTTCCCACTCCATGATAACTCTTACCTTTTCTGGATCCACTGTTATGCCCTCCTTGGAGACAACATGCCCCAAGTAGTGCACCTTAATCTAAAAGAAACTACACTTGCTGAGATTAGCATACAATTGGTGCTCTCTCAACAATCTCAACACTACTACTAAATGCTCAACATTCTCTTCTTAATTTTAGAATATACCAATATATCATCAATGAACACAATCACAAACTTGTCCAAATACGGACGTAACACACTATTCATCAAACACATAAAGGTAGATGCAGCATTAGTTAAACCAAATGGAACTAAAACAAACTCATAATGCCCATACCTAGTCCAGAAAGATTTCTTGTAGATGTCCTCTTCTTTAATGCATACGTGATGATATCCGGATCTTAGATCAATATTCAAGAAAACTGCTCCTCCCTTCAACTGATCGAACAAGTCATCAATCCTCGATAACAGATACTTTTTCTTGATGGTCACTTTGTTCAACTGCATGTAATCAATGCATAGCCTAAGATTACCATCATTCTTCTTCGCAAATAATATCGGTGTGCCCCATGGTGATACACTTGGCCTAATGTATCCCTTGTCCAACATTTCCTTCAACTGTAGCTTCAACTCTACCAACTTAGGCGTACTCATCCTTAAGGTACCTTTGATATTGGAGCTTCCGCTGACACCAACTCAATAGAAAAGTCTACTCCTATGTGAGGTGGTAACTTTGAAATATCTACAGGAAATACATCTTGAAACTGTTGTAGAATTGGGTACCTTCTCAAAACATCTGCATCCTCAATTTCCTTACCTTTTTCACTAGAAATGTGCACTACTAATAAGACACACCCTTTCCTATGACTATGCTTGGCCTGCATAACTATCACCATTCTCATTGATTTTACTTTATTCTTAGCCCACAAGACTCTTTGTTCCCCATTGTCATCCAAGCACACAATGGATTTGTCATAACAATACACCTTGGTTTTATGAAGGTACAACCAATCCATGCCCAACAACATACTATATGATCCCAATGGTAATACATTTGAATGTGCTGAGGTAGGCATACCATTCAATTCAAATATACATGCTCTTATCCAGTGATGAACTCTCTTCTTTGTGCCTGTAGCCAACTGAACTAACAAAGACTCTGCATGCACTTATTTTTTCAAACACACTTATCCACTGAGTCAGGGTTCACATAACTATAATTAGATACAAGGTCAATCAAAATATAAACAACTTTATCACAAATTTTACCATCCATCTCAATAATAGACAATTGGTGATGTGCCTATCTATTATCCAGTGCTACATAGATCTTAGGAATACTACGTCCAACATCTCCCACTGTTTGTGCCTCATGAGCACTATAGATCTGTGGTCTAGCACCCTGATGTTGTGGACAATCTCTCCTATGATGATCTCCTCCACAAGTCTAGCACCGCACGGGCTCCTTATTCTGCTCCTTAGATCAAAGTCCCTGTCCTCTGTTAGATGCATTGAAATTCTTAGATGGCATTGCATTCTCTTTATTACATGTACCCTGAGGTCTTGCTCACTTCTTGTCTCATTTTCCTTTGTTCTTATCGTTGCCCTTCCCATATTTCTTCTCTGATCTACGCTTCGATTGCTCATAGAAATGCTTTAGCTTTTGGATGGCCTCCTCCAATGATCTAGGCTCATCGAACTCAATCATGTCTTTGAATGAAATCGGTAATCCACTAATGAACCTCTGAATCTTGGCCTTCTCCTCCTTGAGGTACGGCACATACCTCAGTAGCTCCAAGAATTTGCTAGTGTACTCCTCATCTGTCATTGATCCCATCTTTATCTCATAGAATTCTTTTACCCTGTCATCATAGTATCTCTCTGATAGATACCTCTTTCAGAATAGGCTCTCTAACTCACTCCACGTCAAATCCTCCTAATAAATATCGTTGACGTTCTTCACAAATTCACACCAAATATCTACTTTACCTTTGAGACTGAATGTAGCAATTTTGGCTTTCATGTTCTCTGAGTAACCATGCAACCTGAAGAAAATCCTCATACCAAGCAACCATGCCTTTGCATCCTGTTATTTATTCATCTCTCCATCAAATGTAGGCGGCATTGCTTTCTTAAACTCGTCCTGCAAATATCCCCTATCACTCCTCTTGTAAGGATGATAACGATGCTGATCATAATGCATGTAAGAACCAGAACTAGATTAGTACCTGTGTCCATCGCCTTTCCTATCCAGAGTATCCAAAAACCTACCATCTCTCACTGTGTCATCTATATTTGACCTGTGACCACCATGAGACCTACTGCCATATGCTTATTAGCTTTGTCCTCCTGCTCATGGTTGATCCGAAGTGGTCCTTGTCGCTGCAATTCTAAAAAGCTCTGAAGTATCACTGCATTTACCTATGCTTGTTTCTCTTGCGCATATATGATTCTGTCATTGTCTTCCTTACAAATCCTTATTTATGCCTTTAAGCTTCTCAGTGTGTCTGCCAAATTAGAAAAGTTCCGGGCACCATGCTTCTCATTTGATCCATAGGGAGAGTCTCAGGAACTGTGGTCTACCATCTTGCTAGTCATCTTTGATATTCTTCTTGCAAGGTATATCATGTCAGCTAAACCAAATCACAATAAACCAATGTACCTTATCATAATTCAGGGAGGATACTTCATCTGCAGGAGCAAAAAATCAGCGTAATACATGTATAATGTAATCATGACATCATATAGAAATATAACACAATCATATAGCCATATAACCATCATTCTAGCTAGAGTCCAGTCATCAATACATGACCTCATCAACAACACATACTATGACCTCATGCATGACAATAACCACCACATCATTATACACTTGACCACATTTGAATACTAACATGCATAGACAATGCATAATCAACCATACACTCATGACGACACAGTCCACAACAACACCATCAAATTCCCATGGCGACATCACTGCAACCATGACCCATACCATGCAAATGCAACAAGCACATGATCTTACAACACAAGAAACACATATGCAACTGACATGAATGCATGACCAACACACATCCCATCCAGTCTGAGGGGTGAACAATGCTCTGATACCGCTCTATAACACCCTCCTCCCACATCTACCCAAGTAATGGTTAACCGAGGTAAACATGTGACAAGAAGCTACTATGATATGATTCGACCTCCTAAGTCACCTTAAGGTAGAGGAACCGATGAAAACACAACATACTGACCTTCCACATCAACACCAAGACTCCCAGGAACCATCCCAACCTCTATGGTAACTAGCCCCTTGGTTCCACCGATTTTTTAAACCATTAAACTCTCGAACGCTCCCTTGATATGGGCATGCATGTGTACAGGAGGCTCTAGATGCTCCCACAATATGGGTATGCATACATCCAAGGAATTTTCTGCCCAGTGTTGTGCCTGTATTTCTGGGATTTGAGCCACTTTTTCAGGCCCAAAGCTCAAATCATTGCCCATAACTAAATGACACCTTTGGAACATAAAACTAAGAATGGAATGATGATACAAATGTAATTACTTGAACAAGGAATTGAATGGACCCCTACTAGCCATGACATGCATTTCGTCAAACATATCACAAATATAGTGATCTATAGGTTTAAACAACAAATCTGAACATATGGGTCTCATACTCATTTGAGAATCGCTAAGAAGTATTGTTTCCTCAACACATTAGTTGCAGTTTCATCCATTAGGCCATAGATACATTTTTCATTCTGTTACTAGTAAAAACATGATGAGAGCCATACATAGCCACTGTCATAATACATGTGCATAACCAACATAATAGAAACAGAAATACCAAGGAAACAATAACCATATAATCCACATATAAACCAATATAATACTCATGAAAGAACAAGGAGAAATAACCTCATATTAATGATGCAAAGGCCAACAAGTTGTGGGACTTCCACAAACCACCCGATCGTAGACATGGTTGAGCCAAATATCTCTTCATCTAGTCACCCCCGTGCCGTATTCCAAGCATGAATGTGGGATCTTATAAAACACATCAATCAAAATCATTTATGGCTTCCAGAGGCCAAACCACCTCAACCCATCAAACAATGGTTTCACCTCACGGTCGGACATCACAAAACCATCACCAGATTGGTCTCTACCCAAGCCTTCCAAGGCTCCAGAGCATTTGTTCCAACCAAGGCTCTAGGACTAGTAACTCAACCCACAACTGTTGTTGGGCTCCAGAGCGTTTGTCCAACCAAGGCTCCAAGGCCAGTAACTCAACCCACCAAGGGCTCTAGAGCATTTGTCCAACCAAGGCTCCATGACTAGTAACTCAACCAAAGTTGTTACAGGGCTCCAAAGCGTTTGTCCAACCATGTCTCTAGGAACTAGTAACACAACCCAAGTTAAAGGAAACATGAGACCCAACCAAAAAAAAAAGAAATGAACCCAGAACACCATGGCTATCCAGGAAATGAAAATGCTAGGCAAACCCACTATCAATTCAGGAAATCCTCCATGCCAGTGATAGATCATGACCAATAAACCACATGCATATGTCATGCATGCCAAAACTAGTGAGGAAAACATACATGCAACTCAGTACCTACAAGAAAAACCCATTGTAGTTGTTGATCTCGATGTCCTCTTGCACTTTCCTTCTCTTCCTTTGTCTTCTTGCTCCAAAACTCCAAGTATGCCACACTCTCCAAGAGTGCTCCAAGAAAAATCTAAGTTTCCAAGAGTATGAGAGAGAGGGAGAGATTAGAGAGAGCTCCAAAACTGAACTAGAAAAAGTCTTTGAACTGATCATCAGAAGCCTTTTTTATTAATGAAGCCTTTATTTTCTTCATTTTCCTCCTTACATGCAAGTGACCTCCCACCTCCCTTTTCTCCTAATTTCCATTATTTTCATAAATAAATGTGTCAAAATTCCATTTTTCCTTTCCAAAGCCTTTTTCCATTTCCCTTTGCCACTTTCCTTAGCCATTAATCAATCACCAATGATCCCCATCACTATGCTTTTGCCCAACATTTAGCTTGGAATACATGTGCCATCAACCATGGTTATTATTTTGCCTTTATTAACTTTTATTACATGGAATTTTCACCAGGGCTGTTACAAATACCATATTGGAAGAAAAACTCGACGCAACAAAGGATGTTATAATGAAAGCATAACTTGGCATTAATTAGGAAGCCAAAAAATAAGTTATTTTCGATGCCATACCAAAAGAAAAATAGGAAGCACAATTGGGAGAAAAACTAGAAGTACAAATGGATGCGGCAATGGAAACAAGAATGGAAGAAACAATTCTCGATGCTATTTACAGCACCCAGGTGAAAATTTCAAATTGCATCAGGCTTAATGATGCCAATTGAAGCCAATTCACATGCTCAAAAACACTAGATCATGATGCTATTTCTAGCGCTAATGACTTGTTTTGTTGTAGTGCACCTATGATAAAGAAATGTATTCTGTCGTGTAGGCCTTCCAACAATGGAAACATTATATTTAAGGGAAGGAGATGATCATCCACATGGATCATCGACCTCTTCAATTTATGCAGACACGTGGGAAGTTGTAAAATGATCACCGTTAGAAATGGTCCACATACCTACAACAATTCCATTTAAACATTAAATACAAAAAGTGTAGCACAAATAATGTCACACATTGCCTCAACTGACCCCCAATTGTGGCACTTAGCATAGTTCTTATCTCTTGTCGGTGCAAGACCTCTAGATGGCCACAACTATATTAAAATCACTCAGAATTTACTACTATCTACAATATGTTGATGGCTATAAAGATTATTCTAGACTTCCACCTTCAAGATGGACTATTGTGCTATCTAGGACGTATTTGTGTACCTTCAAGTGAGTGTGCCAAGATTATTTGGGAGGTGCTTTACAGTCAGGTCGCAAGACACTTTGGTGTGGAGAAGACAGTGGTAGTACTACAAAAGTATTTTTATTGGCTATAACTCCAACATGATGTTGGAAAATATAAAAGATACTACACTTCTTGTGCCATTTCCAAGCCAACTATTAAGAAGCAAGGTCTATACACTCCTCTACCTACTCCTGGAGAGCCTTGGAAATCCATCTCCTTAGACTATATGTCTAGACTTCCTTCTACAAAGCATGGTAATGGTTGTGTGTTTGTGGTTGTTGATATATTTTCTAAGATGGCCATATTAATTGCCTATAAGAAGAGTATCACAACAAAATCCACTACCAAGCTCTTCTTCGAATGACTGTGGGTACATTTTGGGATCTTCGAATGACTGTGGGTACATTTTGGGATCTTGAAAACCATTATATCAGATCTGGATAGTAGGTTCCTAAGTGCATTATGGTCGAGCCTCTGGTCATTGTAGAACACCAAGCTCAGCAAGTTGATTGCATTCCACCCCTATACTGATGGCCAGGCAGAGGTCATCAACATGATGATAGTGCACATACTATGCATGTACAACTCTAAGAATCCATGAATATGGGAGGAGAGTCTCCCCTATGTGCAACACAACTACAAAATATCTCTCCATAACTCAACTGCCCTTAACCCGTTTCAGGTGGGCTTGGAATTTCAACCATTATGTTGCATTGATGTTGCAATTCCTCTTACAACTACACAAACAAAACCAACACATGTTCAATCTAAAGCTAATAATGCCATCAAGTTTATTGAATTCATTCAGCACATCTGCCAACAAGTTCATGACTTCCTAGATAAATCCAACACTAATTACAAACAATGTCATGATCAACATCAGTTGCCATATAAATTTCAAGTGGGTGACAAGGTTTGGCTGCAATTGTAGAAGGAGCGCCTTTCTAGAGCCCATCGAAAGCTTTGAACTCTCTAATAAGGGTCTTACACCATCACCAAGGTTGTGGGTGACAATGCTTTCAAGGTAATTATCCCCCCATTCCTTGGCCTGCACCCAGTATTCATTGTGGACCACCTTCGACCATACTTTACACCATTGTTGGATACATCATACATCATTGAGAAACTAACACCAAGAAAACCCAACCCAGAGTGCATTGAACAAGCCATAACTAATCAAATCAATGGAAAAAATATTAAGTACACTCGCCAACAAAGGATCCAATGTTAGCGGGTTATCAAATTTGGTCAGCGCCTATACCAAAGCAAGTGGCTCACTAGGGACCAATTTCAACAAATTACAAAAGTTTCCTCATCTCATGGATGCACTCAATGCAATGGGGATCGTTGCTTCATAAGGGGGGAGGACTAATCCAAGTAGATATTAGTGTCAACCTACCTATTCCACTTGGACCCCCAACAATGTTTTCTATTATTTTTCTATTTTTCAACACAGATTCCTATTTCAATAGTTTTCTATTTTTGGTTGTGTTCAAGTCCTAAAATTTCGAAGCTGTTTTTAGGCCATAAACAATGTTTTTTGGGGAAATAGGCAAACATAAATCAAATATCAATGTTTGTAGTTGAAATTTGTTGTCCTCATATATACCATTCTAATGGGCTATCATATACACCGAATGGAGATCGTATGCTAAATTACGACCCCTAGAAGTTGATTTTCCAACTAACCCCATTAGGGTTTATCATTGTTTCTTCATGATAAAAATGCCTTTGAGCCTCATTGTAACAAAATTCAAAAAGCATGAAGTTGTTACATCTCTTCTTAGAGATAATTTACCATCACCTGAGCTAGTTTGTTTTCATTTTGCATCTTAACAATTTTCAGTATTTATTATTTATTAATTGAAGTTCAGTTTCATTGTATCTTTTTATTTATGTTTTAAATTTGTATTTCATTTTGTTCCTTCATAAATTCAGATTACCAATTTTGAGTACAAGGTATGGAAAATATTGGTGTACTCTGACATCATTTGGTCTCTCTCCTATTGTAGAGTAGTCCACCTCATGTATTGGTCATGATAGTTCCCTACAAGGTAGAATTATGCCTTGAGGGCATCAACAAAAACAACCCAAGTGGGTATTGCATTGAATATCACAGAATCATCCTTATTGTGTCTCTCCTAATAACCTTTCCATTCATTTTCGACATGGGAATTGATTTCAAGAGTGTGAAGGTTATCTTTTCACTGCCTTAAAATTTTTGGACAAATTAATAGTCCTCAAACATATTTAACCATTTCTCCAAAGCGTTTGCATCTTTTGACCTTCAAATGGGGATATTAAATTTAACTTGTATATTAAATGGTATTGCACCTCCAAAATTGTTTCTTGTTGAAGGTGCCTCAACTATTATTGGAAAATGTTAAAGGATCTGGGTGAAATCTCCCATCATCACATTCCTTTGTCATGCAATTGCTTCCTTGTGCAACAAATTGATAGGATCTCCTGCCCCATCATCTCTTTTCTTTCACTATGGGAGGTTGGTTGGGTTGGTGAGAGCTATCATTCCCAAGTGAAATTAGCTTAACTCCCACCTCTTTGTACCTTGACCTTGTTAGGGACATGCATTAAGAAACAACAAGGAGCAGGTTGTTTTGATACTACTGATCTGGGTTGTACAAAGAACAAAATGAAAGGTAGAAAAGGAAATAGAACACATATAGAGAAATACAATAGAGATAATAATAATATAATGAAAACCAAACTTCTATTGATGAATGACATAACATAATAATGTAAAACACAAATTGGCTAAAATGGTAGTAGTTATCTTTGAAGGAAGAGAGATTGCATCTACACACATTGCAAAAAACTATTACATGAAGTTGAAAGAATGACCTTTTAACATAGATAAATAACTCTAGAAGTGCAAAAACTTAACCCTATAAAATCAAGCGCCAAAAGGTTTTTGGGCCCTAAAGTGGCTAGTTGGTATATGAACTTCCTAGGGGCACAACTTTTGCATATAATGTCCATTTGGGATGCACATTGATAGCCCCTTGGAAAGATTACAACTTTTGCTTGGGACAAGGGCATGGCATGACAACCTTTTTCCCCAAAATGGTCAAAAGACATTACTTATGGCCTTAAAACGACTCTAGAAGTATGGAACCCAAAAACCATAAAAAAAAAAAAACTACCAAAAAAATAAAACATCATTGAGTTAATGGAAGTGGTGGATGACCATTAACGTCTACTTGAATCATAGTGAGCACGTTTGTAGAACTAAATTTAATGATAATTTTTTAATAATATGACAACAATAAATTTCATTTACATCTTCATATTATTCAAGTACCATGAATAATAATGTTGTAGCACCACCCTTGCCAATTGATGCATCATACTTTATAGCTTAGTCCTTATAAGTACAAATTTAGTAGTATTATATATATTTGAATTTCATGTCCATTTATCACATAAAGATAATTTTAGATAGAGAATCATCCTATAGGACTTCAAATTCTAGGGTTGAATCCAACACTCTCTAGGGAAGAGCCTTCTATTGTTGTGTAGGGACCAGTACTAGTTCTAGTACTGGTCCCACATGTCCATCAAAAAATCATCATAAACCATAAAAAATGCACATAAATAGTTAATATTACATTAGATAAGTTATTAAATTATGTTCAAAATGAGCCCATATATTGATTTTACCAACCACTGTCAAACACCAAACCTTAACATCACAAGTTTACAAGACATACTCTCCCAACTACCTACAGTTCTGAATTACCGATTAAGTCAAAATGCACTACAAAACATTCCATTGAATTCTATCCACGAGTACACCTATCCCATCAAACAGTCACCCACTAATTTCCATTGGAGCAACACATCCCATTGTTGAGTAATTGTAACAACCCTAATGAAAAGTTCATGTAATAAAAGTTAATAAAGGAAAAATAAGACCATAGTTAAGGGTCAATTATTCCAAGTTGAATGTTGGGCAAAGATATCCTAGTGGGCATCACTAGATGTGTGTTTTGGCTAAGGAAAATTGGCAAACGCTAAGGCAAAGGCATTAAAATGCAAAAAGGAATTTTTGGCACATTTATTTATGAAAATAAAGGAAATTAGGAGAAAAGTAAGATGAAAGGTCACATGTTGCATGTGAGGAGGAAATTGAAGGAAAATAATGGAAAATGAAGAAATTAAAGGCTTCATTCATAAAAAAGATTTTGAGAATCAGTTGGTAACCTTTTGTCAGCTCAAGTTTGGAGCTTTCTCATTATTCTCTTTCTCTCTCTCTCTCTCTCTCTCTCTCAATTTTGGTCACTTAGAATTTTCTTGGAGAACTCTATCTTTGGATCAAGGAAGGAAAAGAAAGAAAAGGGAAAGGAAGGAAAGCAAGGATCAAGGAAGGAAAAGCAAGATTGAGCAACTTCAGTAGGAATACTTGTAGGTAACCCTTTTCATGTGTGATTTCCTAGTTGGTTTGGACATGCATGGATTTGCATGTTAGTGTATCGTTCTCTTGTCATCGGTGGCATGGTTTTGTTGGGTTATGACAATGATTTTCAACCTAACCTTGCATTTTTCCGAATGCCATGGTATGTTGGGATGCTTATCTTAGTTTTGAGCTTTGGTTTGCTAGATGGATTTCGGAATCTGGCGCGGAGGTGGTCTCAAGGTTCATTCCCAAACGCCTAGGAATCCCTTGACTGATTTAGGCAGGATACACGATAAATCCTGAGGGACAAGTCTGGATTTACGACCTAGTGATATGGGTTTGGATTGTGGTAAAGCCTGAGATACTAGTCTCGGTTTAGGGCCTAGTGATCTGGGATTGAATTGCAGTCAAGCCTAAGAGACAAGGAGAAGGAAAATTCCTCAACAATAGTGATGGATTTTGGATGGCATTCCAAGTTCAGTTCGGTTGTGATCGAAGCATCGATTTTTGTGTGATCACGGTTTGGTGAGGGTGGAGGTGGTTGAACCTCTGGATTCCCTTAGATGTTCTTGGATTGATTTTTCTATGAGATCCCACATTCATGCTTGGAATATGGCACAAGGGTGATTGGATGAAAGGGAGATTTGGTTCAGCCATGTCTATGGTCAAGGGGTATGTGGAAGTCCCGGACCTGGTCAGATTTTCCTTTGATTAATAAAAGCTAAGTTCGATTACTTTTTTCACATGTTTATATGTGGATTTAATGGTTGTCATATCTCTGATATTTGTATGGTTTTATGTTGTTTGTAAGCATGGTTATATGGTTGGTTCTTGTCATGGTTATTTCATATATTTACTTGTAATTATTAAATGGATGGATGCAAGACCTAATTGATGTTATAACAATTCAATGGAGAAGGTGGTGATCCTTCTAGTTATGTTTCATAAGTGCTTTCAATAATTTATGATCTGTCTTATGTACTAGACCTATAGGTTACATTGATGCCAAGTGTTTGGAAAAATGTCAGTCCTAGTTGGGGATGCTCAGGCCTAGTCATAAGGTTTACTTATTTTTTGTTTTTATTTTTTATCTTTTCATCATGTCTTTGATGGATTTTGGAGGTTGTAACAAGTTTTGGGCAGAGGTCGGGATTCTAGGCTAAAAAAGTGGCTCAAATCTTGGGGACGTTGGCACAGGTTTGCTGAAAAGAGTTAGGGGCGCTGGCACATAGGCTTGTGAGAGCGAATTTTTCTTCTAGACACTGTCATGCCTATAGCATGAGAGTGACCAGGGGTTAAAAGGCTTAAAACATCAGTGGGACTCAGGGATAGGATGTCTGAGTGGATGACATGCCTCCTCAGGGTGTTGTTACTGATGTGGATGTGTTTGTTTGATATGTTCAATCGATTTCGTTTCCTTAATGTCACCAAGGAGGTTGAATCTCTTATAGCTTGTCACATGTTTACCCTGACTAGTTGGTTGCTTGGGTGGACCTGGGAGGAGGGGGTGTTACAGTAATACCTGCACAAGAATAGGTGAAATGTGTGTTAGCCATATCTACATGTGTGTTTAACCATTCAACCTATTGAAGATAATAAATGACACCATTCAATTCAGGGATTAGTTCAGAGGATGAAATAAATGACACCAACCCTTTCGATTCAAGTATTAAACACACTAGCCTTTTCAATTCAGGAATTAAACACAGGAAAGCACAAGGATCAACCATGAAATATTATCAACCGTTTGATCATGTACAAATCAATCCAGAATACAAATTTGAATTTGGGAGATGACAATCCATGCCAATCTTACCCACCAATTAAATTCTAGATAAAAAAAATATAAAACAACAACCCTTATTGATTTTCATTTGAAACATGCATTCTACTCATCAGCTACTCGAGACATACAATCAAAGTGTTCATACAATGTTACATTCATTCTATTCATCAGCTACTAGAGACATACAAACATAGTGTGTGCACAGTGTTACAATCATTCTATTCATCAACTGCTAGAGACTTACATATTTAATTTTGTTGAATAATGTTATCATATTGTTTTTTTTTATCATTATTTTTGTTGAGAAACAAGGGTAAATTAAAGCCATTATAGCGAATATCACTTGTTAAACAGATCACACGATCTAATTAGAGAAGCATTTTTAAATAGCGATACTAATGTCTATTTATCACTTGTATATGCTTATTAGAAATTTTCTTTTAATTATTAGATTATCAAATTAAGACGAGATAACTACAAGATTGCGAGAGCAGAAATACAAGGAATGAGACAAATGAGATGCAACAGAGAATCATTTATTTCATTTTTTCTTTAGGATGAACTTTAAGGCTTGAGATATTGTATTTGAACCCACCTCACTCTCCTTATGTTAAGTGATCTATTCCTTCCGCGGCAATATGGACCTGCTGTAACTACCATTCATTCAAGCTTGTTACTCAATACAATGAGTCTGTTTGAACCCCAATCCATATAGTCTAATAACAATGTGTCAATCTCTATCTATTAGATATGAACATTCTTTAAGGATGGATTATAGATATATAAAACATAACATCCAGAGACACTAGAGGACCACTTAAATAATTCTCAAGATGAGAATAACCATACATTCCATTTTATTGAACAATTTCAAGGCCACTGTAACTTAAAATTGTTACTCAATACAATGATTATGTTCAAACCCCAATCCATTCAGAGTCTAATAACCTTGTGTCAGTCTCTATCTATTAGATATGAACTTACTTAAAGGCTGGGTTACAGATATATAAAAGATAGCATCCAGAGACTCTAGAGGACCATTGGGCAGTAAGATGTCAATGATAGATACAATGAGGTAGTTAGTATCCAAGAAGGCTATCCTATCCTTGCTTGGCTAGGGAGAAAATCCAACAACAATGCCAATATTCAAACTCAAGAGTCTTTGAATGTACCATTGTCAATTAAACATGGATTGTTCTAGCTTACTGGCAAGTAAATATCAGTCAACTAAATGATGAGATCAACCGTTAAATAATTCTCAAGATGAAAATAACCATACCTTCCAGTTTAGTAACCAATTTCAATGCCATTGTAGCCTCAAATCCGACCCCTGCAATTTAATATTAGACTACTATAACAATGATATCAATCCATTGTCAACAAGATTGGTTGAGAAAGATTCGAGGATAGAACACTTAGTAACCTTTGTGATTATAGATCTATAAAAGATAGCATCCAGAGACTCTAGAGGACCATTGAGTAGTAAGACATCGATGAGAGATGAAATGAGGTAGTTAGTATCCAAGAAGGCTATCCTATCCTTGACTAGGCTAGGGAGAAAATCCAACAACAATGCCAATATGCTAACTCAAGAAAGTACTAGTCCTTCAATGTACCACTGTCAATGAAACATGGACTGTTATAGCTTACTAGCAAGTAGATATCAGTCACTTAAATGATGAGATCAACCCTTAAATCATTCCAAAGATGCAAATAAACATACCTTCCAGTTTAGTAACCAAGTTCAATGCCACTGTAACCTCAAATCCGACACCTATAATTTAATATCAGACTACTATAACAATGATATCAGTCCATTGTCAACAAGATTGGTTTAGCAAGATTCGAGGATAGAACACTAAGTAACCTTTGTGATTTTACATCTATAAAAGATAGCATCCAAAGACTCTAGAGTACTACTGAGCAGTAAGACGTAGATGAGAGATGCAATGAGGTAGTTAGTATCCAAGAAGGCTATCCTATCATTGACTAGGCTAGGGAGAAAAGCCAACAACAATGCCAATACACTAACTCAAGAAAGTACTAGTCCTTCAATATACCACTCCCAATGAAACATGGACTGTTGTAGCTTATTGGCAAGTATATATTAGTTAATTAAATGATGATATCAACCATTAAATCATTCACAAGATGAAAATAGCCATACCTTCATGTTTAGTAACCAATTACAATGCCATTGTAACCTCAAATCTAACCCCTGCAATTTAATATTAGACTACTATAATAGCAATGCTTCATACCTGATATTTTTCGACAGTCTGCAATAGGTCACTGTTGAGGAGAAGTAAGCTTACAAGTGATTGAAAAAATACTCCAATAATCAATAACATGAAACAGACCTTAGAATATCCTCACAACCTAGACAAAAAAAAATTAAATAAATCCCACAACCATGCAAGAGAAAACTAGAAATAAATGTTATGTGTGAATCCTCACTGTTTCTTTCTAGATTTCTTGTTTCTTTGTGTGAATTTAATTATTCCAAGCCTCTTGTAATATGAAATTTTATGTGTGAAAACCCTTCCAATTATGAGTTACCAATCAAAGATGTATTCAGTCACCCATAAGGCTCACATAAAGGAAATGTAAGATTGAAGTTACAATATATAGATAAAGCATAGATTCTTATTGCTCATTGATTGCAAAGGCCAATGAATTACCTTGTTTTCTAATACAATTTTTTAAAATCAGTATTTTGTGGTGAATTTTCAGGTTGTTGCAGCCATGACTAGAGTTTCTATTATAGATCATATAAGGAACAGGAGGAGGCGAGGGTTGAGTGGGACCCAACTACGATCCAACTCATCAGATGAGGATAGGGGGGTGATGTGAATGCTCCCAATGCTCCCAACAATGTCATTGAAAAGGACACTGTGGTGGCAGATCATGTTATCCCACCATCAACCATAGTGTAAGGTGCAATTTCAATAGATAAAATCAGTGTCATCAGAGGCTAGACAAAGCAATACATGCTAGCTACAATTGATCACATCGAGTTTAAGGGATATTCGATCTATGCTTCTGCAAAAAAACATGGTATTGCTGCCTCTAACATACATTATTGGATAAAATGGTTGACTAATACAAAGCGTAGAGGCCCTGTTACAGTTATGACTGAAGAGGAGGAGGACGAGGTGGTTGAGTGGTGTAAGGAGATGGCCCAATTGGGACAAGGGTTAGAGCTTATACAACTTAAATACACAATAGCTAAAATCTGTCAGGGGAGGCCAAACTGCTTCAAAGATGGGTTTCCTAGTAAATCGTGGTGGAGTGGGTTTAAAAAAAGGAATCCCAACCTTGTGCTACATATAATCAAGGGCCTTGACAGAGACAGGGATTTAAATCTACGCCTTGCACTTGTGCCCAATTTCTATAGCATTGTTTCTGCTACATATGAGAAACAATCATATGCCCCAGACCATATATGGAACTAGAAACACTCATATGCCCCAAACCATATATGGAAGTATGATGAAACAGGATTACATGCAGGAAGGAATTGTGGTATGTAGGTAATTTCCAAGAGAGGGAGCAAAAATGTGCCTAAGATTTTGCCTAAGAGCAGGGAGTGGATCACTATTCTTTTTTGTGTCAATGCAATTGGTTCTTCAATTCCAGGATTTTATCTATTCAAAGGTAAAACTAAACTAAAAAGATATATACAAAATTGTGAACCAAGTGCATGCATGGTTGCACATCCCCATGCATGGATGACAAAGGAATTATTCCTGAATTGGATTTTTCACTTTTCTGCATATGTACTAGGTGGTGTCTCACCTGAAAACAAACACCTACAGATTTTAGATGGCCATGGAAGCCACATGGATGTGCAAACAATTGAGGAGGCCAACAATTTGGGCATTGACTTGTTAACATTTCCAGTCAATACCACTCACATATTTCAACCCCTTGATGTCAGCATGTTTGGGCCTTTCAAGAACTATTTTAGGGTCGAGCGAGCTTCATGGATGGTAAAGAATCGGGGGTGGAAGTAAAAAGTTTTGAGCTAGATGAGCTTGCAAGTAAAGCATTTAAAAGGGCTCTCACACCTTCTAATATCAAGGTTGGATTTAGGAGGACTGGTATACGACCACTTAATGTTGATTCTCTTATGCATGATACTTGTTGTAGCCAAGAATTTGACATGGAAGGTCAAGAAGAAGAGAACTTACAAGACCATGTTGATGCCTAAGAAGATGTTGTTGTTGCTGAAGGTATAATGTCCCTTTCTAAAGGGAACTTCTATGGTTATTGTTAGTTCTACTACATACTTTGACATTCTGAGGGTCAAGTGCAGGCTTGGCCGTGTTGTTTACTCTCATAAAAGGAATCGCACCGGTCATCTTCTTCTTTCTCCTTCACTCCGCTTGCCCTCTCATAACCCCATGGCCTCCGTTTTACCTCTAAAATCATGTATAAGCCCTTGTTCCTCAGGCCCCCGAGCGTGGAGCTCAAACCGTCATGTGACCCCGTTCATGTGACTTTGCGCTCCCGTGACCCTTCCTCACCTTTAAACCGTGGCCATTCACTTTCCCCACTAATCCAACGCTTCCTTGTCGTGCCAGTCGAAGCCCGTGCAATCAAGTCTACATCGTCCAATCATCCCCTTTGCGATTAGACGACAATCGCTTCCCTCACGCCTTCAAACCGCCCGGACGTTAACTCGCGATGGAAAGCGGTTTCATTTCCCCCATCTGCTACGTGTCGCACGATGATCGGTATCGCATGCCATTGTACGATTACCACCTAACCTCCAATGGCGGTGCAAGCAATACCACCCACCGCTCAAACCCACTTTCCCGCCCGATAAACTCCGCGCGTCTTCAACACTCGATGACTGTTGGATCTGTCTGTCCCGAGATCCAACGGCCTGCGTCCACGCCGCTCCCATATCTCCCAATACCCTCTACAAAGCACTCCCCACCATCGATCTTCCCAATCTAATGACCGGTCTTCCTCCTGCATTCGTCCCAACTATCCACGTCCTGGAACCGTCCCATGCGCCCGAAGGACGAAGGTGGCCAGTTACCTGTACTCGGCGCAATAGCTCCTCAACAACCTCATTCATCAGGGAGGGTGGCCAAGAAGGAAAAGGACAAGACTCGAGCAGATAAATGCATTTAACAGTTATGGAATTTCATCCATACGACACTCCACCTGCCCGAGAAGGACAACAGAACACCCGAGAAGATCAAATTCGTTCACTGAAGCAGGAAAATTGCACCAAAGACTCCATCAGGCAGTTAAAGCAGTTGGTGGTCAATTATGACCCCTCCACACCTGGAATGGTCTAGTGCCTTTGTAATGAAACTCTATATATACCCAAAAAACAGATGTAATCAGGGTTGATGGTTGTTGTTTTGATGTAAGGTTCAACTTCTGGAGACTGTAACTACTTTGATACTTGCAGTGTCTCGTCTTCATTTTCAGCTAATACAAGCTTCTTTTGATGTTAATTGCTCACTTTCCATTTCCATTCTGTTCTAGGCTATGCCAGATATGCAGTATTCATGAACTCCTGATGTTTATCATTAGAGGAGCTGTCATCCTACCTCTGTGGTTAAATCTTGCATGTATCATTGAATGTGTTAATCAGGTTTCTTTTAACCTAGTGACAGAGAGCTGTCATCCTGTCTGTATACTAGGGAATTAGATTTGCAGACCTTTTTACTGGTTGTAGCCGACCATCACAGGGTCCTGCGCATCTGTTGGTGTGGTCAGTATTCTCTATATTCACCCAATCCTTAAACTGTGAGTAATTGGTGGTTTAAAGCCTTGTAGTCTGGGGGTGTTCACGCATGTCTAGAGTGAAGCAAAGTAGGAGTGGTTATCTGGCTTGAACAAGCATCATTCCTTCCATTCATCCATTTCCAACATTAAGTTGAGTTTGTAATGTTCCCGAGCATCTTCGAGCTACAACCTAGGAGATTTTCTTTGGGCGATAACATTGATTGGTGCCGTTGCTGGGGAGAGGAGATTGAAGCTCATCTTCCCTAGGAAATGACACAGTTCCATGCTTTGATGATAGACAAAGTCTGGACACATTTCTGGTTGTAATCATCTATCTGGCGACTCTACTGGAGGACCAACCTTTGGCGACTCCACAATATAGTTCTGGCTCAGTTTGTGAGGCATACTCGGAGAAATCCTCAGAAATCACAAGCTGACCCAGTGCCTGACCCTGAGAAGATTGCTAAGAAAAGGAAAACATCAGAGAAAGGAGCATCAGGATCAGGTAAGTATAAGAAATCTCATGCATCTCTAAAAAAGAAGATTATCGCTAAGGATATACAGTTTGAAGATTTAGAGCCTAGCATTGTTAGTAAAGAACTACCTTCAGAGATTCATAAAGCTCCTTGTTCAGTCAGTTCCCCTTTGGATCTCAGTCCAAAGAAAGCCTCCCATACAGTCCATCATATTCCTTTGTATCTGTCATCTATTTCATTGCTTCCTACCACTCAATCTGCCAGTATCCCTCCACCTATCCCAATCATGTCAGGCCAACAAGCTCCCACAAAGATGGAAAGAATCATAGCTGCTAGGTATGGACCCTTGGTCTTGCCTGTTCCTTTGAATGCCATGCTTGCAGGAGAATACCAGAAATATATGCCCAAGTTCACTGGTACAGAGGGAATAACAACTGAAGAACACCTTGAATCTTTCTATAGTTATGCTGATAACCTAGATATTAGTGAGGATGATGTGTGGATGAGAGTATTTGTCCAGAGCCTTGATAGTGAGGCTAGAAAGTGGTTCAGAGAATTGCCCCATAGGTCCATAGCAGACATTGAAGCATTGGATGATGCATTCCTAAAGCAATGGCAGGATAGAAAGGATCTGCTCTATTACCACACAGAGTTTGGAAACCTAAAGAGGGAGAATGGGGAATGCCTGATTTCAATAAAATATTTAACTGTATGTATAGTAAGATACCAGTTGAAGTAAAGCCTACCCCCACCTCTACCAAACTCACTTATGCTAATGCTTTTGACTGTGATTTCTGCCTGTTTTTGAGAGAAAGGAGATGTGCCACTCTAGCTGATATGCAAGATGCAGCGTTGGAGGTGGAATCAAATATTATGGCTGCATAAAAGCTTAAAAGTCATGCTGATAGAAGGAGGCGGAGAGGTGAGGCTTCTTCTTCCTCTGCTTCATCTTCAGAACCTAAACTAGATAAAATGACTAAGATGATAAAGTCATTGGCCGCTGAGATATCTAAGCTCAAGGTTGAGCAGAACTTAGGAAAAACAAGGCTTCCAAACACATTTACTCCAAGAAATCCAAATCCATTCAGAAGAGCAAATGAACAGTTGCAAATCATTCAAAGGGGTAAAGAAGCAAATGAAGAACAAAAGGTTAAAACTCCTTTCCAAAATGTAGTCATGGAGGAGGAGTAGTTTGAAGAAGAGGATGAAATTCATTGCATGGAAGACAAAGGCAGTGCTACCTTTTTGACATTGACTGCATATGAAGAATCATTACTACTGGGCCAAACCAGTCAAGAGTGGGACAGAGAGGCTGTTCTATAGACTGACAAACATCAAAGATATAATCTAAGGTCAAAAGCGAACAATGTTAAGGAGAATCCTGCCCAAAGAGCTGTTGTCCCAACAGAGCAACAAAATACCCGACAAAAGAGGCCAGCAGCTGATCCAATCATCCTTAAAGCACCGGCTCAAGAGGTAAGAGGTCCTGACAAGTCCCCTTATCCTTTCAACTTTGAATCAGAAGTCCAGAAGTTCAAAATATATGTACCTCTGATAGAACTTGTGAAGAGTGAAGTTTTTAGAAAGCCTATCCTTGAGGCTCTTGAGTTGAAAGCCACACAAACCCCCACTGACTATGTCAATTTGCAAGATGATAAGCCTGCAGTTGTGCTTAGCCCCATGATTGAACCTACTAATAATAATTCTCCATCATTTTATGTCTCCTTGACCATTCATGACAAAATCCTCCACAATTGCCTGCTAGACATAGGGGCTAGCCACAATTTGATGCCTAAAGCTATCATGGAAGAGTTAGGCCTTGATATCACTAAATCATATCATGACTTATTCTCATTTGATTCAAGAAAGGTAAAATGCCTAGGATTAATCAAAGATCTGGCCATTACCCTAACTCAGCTGCCCATGAAGACTATGATGATGGATAATGTGGTAGCAGATGTCCCTCCCAAGTTTGGCATGCTATTGTCTAGAGGATGGATTAAGACACTAAATGGGACATTACAAAATGACTTATCTTATGCCACTATCCCAGTCTTTGGAGGAGAAAGCAGGAGATTGTACAGAGAAGCACAGTTGGCCTACATCATCAGTGATGAGAAGAATCCTTCTAATCATCCCATATATGCTGTGGACACTGATTTTGGAGCTTGTATTCTCCAAATTGAAGAATCCCAGAAGGCCTCAATGCAGATCAAGAAACCAGTAAATCAGGCCGAGGGAGAGCAAGGAAGTCAGGTTTGGGAAATGTTCTTTGATGGAGCATGTTCTAGGGAGACCGCAGGAGTAGGGGTGGTGCTTATATCTCCAAAACAAGAAGACACACATCTGTCTTTTAAGCTGGCCTTTCAAGTCACCAACAATATAGCAAAGTATGAAGCTCTGATATTGGGTCTCAATGCAGCCAAAGGCAGAAGAATTAGAAACATAAAGGTGTTTGGAGATGCTGATCTTATCATTCAGCAAGTGAATAAATCATTTCAAGCAAAGCACCCGAGGCTGAAAGCATACAGAGATGAGGTATGGAGACTCAAAGATTCTTTTGACAGTTTTTGTATCTCATATATCCCTAGAGTTAGAAATCAGCTCGCTGATTCCCTGCTGTGTCTGCTAGCATGTTTATCCTTCCCATGCCTCCCAGACTAGTTTATGAAGTTCAAATGAAATATAGGCCATCCTTGCTTGATAATGTCCAGCATTGGAAAGTTTTTGAAGATGATGATGAAGTGAATAGATTCCTGCAAGTCATTGATGAATTCTCTGAAATGCAAATTGACCAAGAGAATGAAGCCTTGGAAGAAAATCCGCAATCCCAGCTTAGAAACAAAATTGGCAAAGATAGCATTGTCCAACTGCCCAACAATCATATACCTAAGGGTCTAGTTCTTCTAGAAAGGCTGTTTGACCAAAATGATGTGCCTTATAAGGCTGACCCAAAAGAAGAACAATCTGCAGTCTGTAAGCATAATATAGGGAGTCCAGATCAACCCAGATACATAAATCTGTCCACCCATCTGTCTGCTGCCCAAAGTGCTGAATACTGCAATTTAATGAAGCAATTTGCTGATGTCTTTGCTTGGGAATATAGTGACCTGAAAACATATGACAAAAAGATCATCCAGCATAAAATTCCTTTAGAGAAAGACACCATCCCTTTTAAACAGAAGCTGAGACCAATAAATCCTTTGCTCCTCCCTCTGATTGAAAAAGAAATAAAGAAGTTACTGGCTGCCAAAATCATAGTTCCTCTCAGATATTCCAAATGGGTAGCCAACTTAGTGGTAGTGAGGAAGAAAAGTGGAGAAATCAGACTCTGTGTTGATTTCAAAAACTTGAACAAATGCTCCAAGAAAGACAATTATCCTCTGCCCAAGATGGAGCATTTGCTGCAGAAGGTCTCAGGGGCCAAAGTAATGTCTTTCCTGGATGGATTTTCAGGGTATAATCAGGTTGTTGTACATCCAGATGACCAAGAAAAGACTGCATTCACCACTCCTTGGGGCACTTTTATGTATTCCAAGATGCCTTTTGGGTTGATGAATGTTGGAGCCACCTTTCAGAGAGCTATGGATATAGCATTTGTGGGAGAGAAGGATAAGTTTGTCCTTATCTACCTAGATGATATAACAGTGTACTCCAGCAGCCATCATGACCATTTACAACATTTAAAGAAAGTGTTCCTGAAGTGCAGAAGGTTTGGAATTTCAGTCAATCCTAAAAAGTCACAGTTTGCTTTAGAAGAAGGCAAGCTGTTAGGACATATTGTTTCTGCTATAGGTGTCATAGTGAACCCAGAAAGAGTAAGAGCAATACAGACTTTGTCTGTCCCGAGATCAAAGAAAGATATCCAGTCCTTTCTGGGCAAGATAAATTTTGTAAGGAGGTTTATCCCAAATTTTGCAGAGCTTGTAAAGCATATTACCTCCATGTTGAGAAAGGGGTCGGAGATAAAATGGAATGATGCATCAAGAAGATCCTTTGAATCCATTAAGAAAGCTATTATGGAAGATCCCACTTTAAGAGGACCATATTACAGCAAGGAGTTCCATATATTTTCATTTGCCTCTGAAGACACCCTTGCAGCAGTTTTATTACAAGCAGATGAAGAAGGCTCAGAGCATCCAGTGGCATTCTTCAGCAAAACCTTAAGGGATGCTGAGCTGAGGTATGATATCATTGAAAAACAGGCATATGCTCTTATAAAGTCTTTGAAAGCTTTCAGAGTTTACATTCTGCATTCCAAGATAATTGCATATGTGCCCTCTGCTTCAATAAAGGATGTCCTAATGTAGCCCAATGCTAATGGAAGAAGGGCTAAATGGATTGCAAAGTTAATTGAATTTAATATAGAATTGAAGCCCACCAAGCTTGTCAGAGGTCAGGGCCTTGCCAAATTATTGGCTGAAGAAAATTGCAGAACGCTGGACATAAATCTCATGAGCACAGATGCAGAAAGTGGTCAAACAGAAGAAGAAACAGCTGAACCAGGAAAAAATCAGTCATTGGCAGAAAATCTAGCTTCTTGTGATTGGTACTCTGCAATAGCCCAATTCTTGCTGAAGCTAGAAACCCCTATAGGCTTTAGTGCAAGCCAAGCCAGAACTGTTAAGCTCAGGGCAGCAAAATATTGCATCCATGAAAATCTGCTCTATTGGAGGGACCCCTCTGGAATCCTGCTAAGGTGTCTAGACAAAGAACAACCCATTGAAGTCATGCAGCGATTTCATTCCAGCCTATGTGGAGGAAATCATTATTGGAAAACTACAGCCCATAAGATTCTCAGAGCTGGGTACTATTGGCCCACCTTGTTTTCTGATGTCTGTTCATTTGTTAAATCATGTGACAGGTGCCAACGATTTGAATGGAAATAGCAATTGAAGTCTCTGCCCTTGAAACCTATACATGCTAGTGGCCCTTTTCAACAGTGGGGCTTGGATTTCATTGGAGAATTCAATCCACATTCTAGTGGCTAGCTGTTATAGACATTTTTGGGCACTGCAACCCCAATCATAAATGTCCATAAACCAAGGGCTCTTAATTACCTAAAAGTGTTGTTCCAACCTCTAAAAGAACAAGGTCAACTGATTACATCTTCTCCCAGAAGTTCTCCATGAAAAACTGCTCAGAACTGGTCAAAACTAGACCATCTCACCTGCTCCATGGTCAAAGTCCGCTGCATCCAACCTAAATATACACAGGAGGTGCAATGCATCTTGAAAATCCCTTCTATGGGGTGTGATGGGCGAGAGTGGACAAATGGCAGGGTCAATTCGCAAGGTGGAGGATCATGAAATCTTCTAGAAACTTCATCTATGACACTTGCCTCTCTGCATTTGCCCAGGGATGAGTAAGAGATCATCAATCTCCAAGTGGAACCAAGAACTATCAGAGAGAGGACACTAATCAAATCTCAAAAGCTGACTCACCCCCCTTTGCAAACATCTATATATTGATCCCTCATCCAAGAGATCCAGAGGCTGGAATTTTGTATCTTGTAAGGAAGTGCTGCTGGTTTCTTGGTGCAATATCATAGTGTTGGGTGATCTAAGCTTTTCATGAGGTGAAGAAGGGCTTTCTTGTTGAGAGGATGATGCTGGGTCAGAACAATTGGTTGTAATCCTCTTTGCTCTTTCTTGATTATTAATAAAGCTATTCAAGTTTTCCTCCACATTCTTGTATGATTGATGTTATATGCATTTGTGTGGTCAATATATATCTGGTCCTATATTGTTTATGATAATAGATCTATGTTCTTGGATAGTGTTATGCTGCTTTGATTCTACAGGGGCTCTTTGAAGCTGGGTAGACGAGGAAGTGAGTGGGAAAGATCTATCAGAAGGGAGAGGAATCGAGCGAGGAACCAAGCGCAAGATAGAGGTTGGTCTCCTCATTCCCCTCTTATCTATTTCTCATAAAGGAAAACGAAAGTAGTTTTAGTTTGTTTGTTTCTAAGGTAGCTACCAGCCTTAGTGGGACTAGCAGCTCTGCATAGACACTAGATTTCCTGATAACAAAATGGCGACTCTGCTGGGGAGCGAATAGATTGTTTGTTTATCTACATTTGTTTGCTTTATAAACTTACAGACGGAGCCTGAAGTTAAGCCAGCTAGCCTTCGAACTGCATTTGCTATGCAAGTGCAAAGTAGATCAATGCTGCTTCAGTCTATCTCCGGGTTTTGTTTATGAACTGAACAATTGATTTACAAGCTCTCTAATTGCCCTTGTGGTGGCTCTAGTAACCTCTTTAGATCTACCCCTGTGATTGATTTACTGATTACCACTTGCTCGGCCTAAATCCCTGAATTGAGCTGCAAAATGTGACCCGGAACCCAGTTAAAGTCTCGTCCCTGGTCCAGCGCACTGTCTCTTCTGTGAATTCTAGATGCATCGCACTTCCCGAGTGTAGTAGGTGCGCTGCATCTCTTTTTCATTGTGTTACAGGTGCGCTGATCAGACAAAGCCTTTCTTGCTCCTAGATTTGGTTTCTGTGTTCACACTTTTTAGCTCTATTCAAGAGTTTTGCTGCCTGTAGTCAGTACACCTCTGTTGAAACCCCCTTCCTTGCCATTATTCTGCCTCCGTTGTGCAAAGAACTATAAATGTTTTTATGTATTTTGAGCCATTTTCAGTTCTCTTTTACAAAGAAGTAGCGTAATTGTACTGTCGTTTCTTGATTTGAAAGTGTCGCAAGTGTCGTTTTCAACCATAAAAGTGAATCCGATTGTTCTTGATAGTCATTTACACTGTTACTCTTGTATTTGATTTGAATTAGTAGTTTTCAAGTGTCTAAAGCAAGTTTTCAATTCCAAATCGCAAAGTGTCGTCATTGTCCTCATTTTGTCTTGAAAAGAAACTTGTTAGTAATGTCGCTTTGAAAAATAATTCAGATTTGCGCTTAGCTTTCTTTTTATCGTTCACACATTAAGAAGGCTGAAAACAAATATATGCACGTGCATTTGCATTTAGACTGTTTGTTGGTTTGATTTAGGACAGTGCATATAATGTGTTCTCTCTACTCTATGTTGAAAGAATGTCATCTCTCTTTCCTTAGTAGCTAGGATTTTCATTGAAAAAAGAAGATTAAACGACTGTTTATCATCTTAGATTTCATTTTAGGAATTGTACATATACATCACGCGGTGAACCTGAAAGGCAAATTTCTTAAGCAAGATCAATTGTAAAATAAATTTAATGAATCTAAAAACGCTTTGGAACCTAACGCACAACATCTAGAAGTCTAGGCTAAAGATGTATTCCGGCGTCGTAAAGCCTGGTAACTGTTGTTTTCATTGTTGGTTGGGTGATTCCTCCACTTTGAGACGATAAGTGCCAGTACGGACTTGTGCTCCCACGTACTGTCGAGTATATATTGGGAGACCACAATAGGCTTTATCCTTTATCCATAGGAAGCTGTGTCTGCCGCCCTATCGATCACAATGCACTGAACACAGCATTCGGGAAGATTGACTGCCGTACCGTAAAAAGTATTCTGCAGTTTTGCGATTGGTTTGGTAATCCCTCTGTCTAGATTTCCAGAGCAGCGTCTTTCGTTCCTTTTCAGACTCCTTAAAGGAAAAGGTCCATATGAGCACTTGTCACTTCAGGCTCATTAAAAATCGAAGGCGACTAGAGTCATCTTTTGTTTTTTCTCGACTCTTAAAAATTGAAAAAATGAGTTGTGTCGAAGCATCTAAAATTTATTTTAATCGGAATAAATATCACCTTTCCTACGTTGGTCTTAAGTTGAGAAAAATGGAGCCCACCAACCAAGGAATTCCCCTTGGGGGAAATCCTAGTCCCTTCTCTTCTTGGGGAGATGTTGGTGCGCCCCATATGGCCACATTGTCACTTCCAGGATTGACAATCGGCTTGCCCGTATGGCTGTTCTCAACCTCTGTGATTCAGAACACCGTGATTCCTGAACAATCAAGTCAGCAACTAAACGATACCAGAGTTACCCCCCAAACTTCTACTTCGTCCAATTCTTCCTCTCCTCCTTCCTCTTCTCTTGATGAAGCTGGTAAAGCCAAAAATCAAGTAACTGAGAAGAAGAAGGAGAAGAAGAAGAAAGAGAAGAAGAAGAAGAAGGAGCCAAAGGTGAAAAGGGGCGACCAGGCGTCGTCTAGTGAAAATCCACACACTGCACCATCCAGGCCTAAATCGCCATGTGTCATTTGCAAAGGAGACCACTATCATCGAGATTGTCCTTACATCCCTCGGATCTTAAGGGACTGGTCTCCTCGTTTTCACAATCCGGTGTCGTCAACCTCTGATGATCATGTTGAAAATACACTGTCAACTAGTGAAAGTGAAGCCCCTGGACAAAAAGGAAATTGTAAATTTCCTTGTAAACTGTGTGAAGGCGATCACGCCGTCCACCGTTGTCCCTTCTTAGACGAGGCTAAAAGAGTTTTGGACGACCGCCTGGTTTCACCGTTACGGCTTCCTCCTGGATATAAGAAGCTCTTGCCGAGTCCGTCACTAGTTGAAAATCCAGCTGACACACCCTTATGGTCGGCCGAAGTGTCTATCATTGAAGATAAACCATCTGAATCCACACCAGACGAAAGTCAAAAGGTCGAGGCAGCAGTTGACCTAGTCTTGCCTTCAGAGTAGCCATCTTCAGATGATACATTCACCGAAGAAAATAAGAAGGACACCGTTAAAATTCTCTTCGTAAGCACAGACTCTAATGAACATGGGGGCAGTCTACCCGTTCCTTTACCGCAGGAAGGAAGTTCGTCAGAGTCATACCTGGTCGTCTATTCGGACCCACCTCCAAGCAACCTGGTCGTTTCCTTCGATTGGAATCTACTAGGCAGACCTTGTTTACCGGCTAGTGTACCATTTCGAATCATTGCTCAAATATATAGAATGGTCATGGCCGGTACCATCATAGATGAAGGGGCTTCTGTGAGTATCCTTTCCTCAACTGCTTGGAAAGCGCTTGGTTCGCCATTGCTTTTGCCTGAGATGAGAAATCTAACAGGCTTTGACAAAGGAACCAGTCGATCGTTAGGGATCCTTCCCAATGTGCCGATAACGTTGAGAAGGAAAACCGTTCACATGAACGTAATGGTAGTCCAAGGACCCCTGGATTATAATCTACTCCTTGGACGAGACTATATTTATTACATGGGAGCCATTGTCTCCTCACTCTTTAGAGTAATGTGTTTTCCGCATGAAGGAAGAGTGGTCAAGCTCGTAGACCAGCTTTCATTCCCCGGTTCACACATAGCAAATAGTCATATACCAACCCTGAATGGTCTTTTCACGCAAGGAATGTCTCATCAATCCCTAGTCCGTCCTCCTGATGAGCGCGAGTGATTCGGA
Source organism: Pinus tabuliformis (assembly GCA_031772625.1). Lineage (NCBI taxonomy): Eukaryota > Viridiplantae > Streptophyta > Pinopsida > Pinales > Pinaceae > Pinus > Pinus tabuliformis. The sequence goes on along the minus strand of CM062814.1, from coordinate 771,430,830 downwards.
GGATATGACTGAAAACCAGGGGGCATGCACCCTGGCCTGTTTCGACAGGAGAACCTTGGGTATAGGGTAGGTTTCCGCAGAGGATATATGACTGGCTGACACACCCGTCCATTTTGGAAAATGGGATTAGACCGGAATAAGATACTTCTGTTAAGGTAGGCCTTTCCTGATAGAACAAATGTTTTGTCTGCAAATTGAGGGGTAACCTGGAAAAGGTAGGCCTTTCCCGATAAAACAAGTGTTTTGTCTGCAAATTGAGGGGTAACCTGGAAACTCTACTTCGCTATACCTGGGGGCATGCAAACCTTTTGGCATGCAAGCGAAGAGCGACCATTTATTTTTTAAATTTATAGGTCCTCTAACCCTTTAAACTCGTAAGATTGGTCGTTTCCTAACTTGCATAAAGAAAGGATGCGAGGCAAAGCTTTGAAAAAATGCCATTTTATATGAGACATCCTTATTATACGACTGAATCGAGCAATTTTAACGCGAAATTCAAGCTCGTTAAAAAATAAACATAAGCAATGAGCAAATGTTCCCCCAGAGTTTAAGCTCATTAAAAAATGAACCATTTTCCGGTAAACAACCATTGTGAATGTATTACCATCAGCCTTTGAAGCCTTGGTCGTGTTCTCATCATCATCTCCACTCTGTATTGGCCGATCGTTCACCTCCATTTGATTGTTTACCCTTTTTGAGGAACAACTGCAAAGAGTGATCCTGTTAGCCTTCCTTATGACACTGCCGTGATTGGAAAATTCCAAACCTTACCTGGAATCAGCTGCTACCCGAATTTATCACTCGTTCCTCAAAAAACAAGTCTCCTTAAAGCTCTTTTCAACTGACTCATAAAATATGAAAAGATTGCTGAGCAATTGGCCTCTCCAACTCGTTAAAGGGACCGGAAGTGCTATCCCTCCTTTAGATTTTAATCTTTTTGGACTTGAGGGATTATTACACAAAAAGATCGAGCGCTTGTTTTGTTCGGCTCGTTAAAAGTACCGAAAATTCATCCCTTTTGTATCATTTTATACTTTTTCGGACTCAAGGGATCATATGATGAAAAAGGACCATTGGAGTTTTCTTTACGTCCCTTTTTCAGACTCTCTAAAATTGAAAAGGACCGAGTTATCCTTGTCGTTAAACTCGTTAAAACCGAATAGCGACAAACTTGTCCATACAGACAAGAATGAGTTTCACTATCGCTAGGATCGTTAAAACATAGCGATGGGTTTGCCCGAAGGGAAAATTATAGAACAAGCATATGTTATCCTCCTCAAGCTTGAAAAAAATAAAGAGGTACTGGTCAACAATGACTGGGGAAAAATTGGGAAGAAAACTTGAAGAAACTTTATTGGTAGCAAGTCGCTCTTGAATATGACACTTTCACTCCACATCCGAGTCGGGTTGGGTTGTTCCATTCACTGGTCACATCACCATGGTTCCATCACACCATCCATATTTGGGGTTAATGCTACCGATCCATCATGTCAGTGTTGCCGATATGTTCAAGAGAAGTCGCTCAGAGAATTCACCTGTGTCTCACCCACTGCAATACATTTACGCTCCATTCTTTCATGACCGCCACCCTGAACCTTATATCACCAGATCATTTTCGCCTCCATTAAAATCATTTGCTCCGTTCCATGTTATTGATGTGGGATTCATTAAGGCCCTCCTATGACGGATCGCTTCTTGTTGACGTCAGCTCATTATCCAAGAAGTCGATCTAGGAACAACCCTTTCAGTACTTTGAAGCTTGCATGCCTCAGTGGCAAGTTTCTCACTTCCATCGACAGGTTTACATCAATGGCCTTCGACCAAAAGATTTTGCGTGGTGTTCGACACCAAGTCCCTTATTCACACCACGTGAATTGTACTGTAGTACCTTGAGGGTCATCATCATTATTGGTGATTCCTCTCGTGCCTGTTAACAGCTTACATCATTGGCTGGTAATCAGGGGATGTCTTTCCATGTTCGACTCCAGAACATCTCTCACATGGATCGACTTGTACCTTGAGTGAAGATCGAACGAGATTGAAGACCCCGGATCTAGTTTCATCCAACTGGGCTACAATATATATTCAGGAAAATAAAGACATCAAATGTACATCATTACTGCACAGATAATCATCCAACCTAAGGGATGATGGCTCTACCAGAATCATCAGTCTACACTCAGACGATTGTCTGTCTTATGTACATGAAAATGAATTTATAAAGCTGAGCATGGGAATTCCCGCCTTAGCTAGATCATGAAAATATTATGAAGATAATGTATTTTATTGTATCTTATTACAGGTCGCCTTCCAGCTTGAAAGAACTTCAGATCCTCATGATAAAGCATTTCACTCGACATCAACAGATTAACGACCTCATGCTTTAGGGGGCAATTGTTATAGACATTTTTGGGCACTGCAACCCCAATCATAAATGTCCATAAACCAAGGGCTCTTAAGTCCCTAAAAGTGTTGTTCCAACCTCTAAAAGAACAAGGTCAACTGATTACATCTTCTCCCAGAAGTTCTCCATGAAAAACTGCTCAGAACTGGTCAAAACTGGACCATCTCACCTGCTCCATGGTCAAAGTGCGCTGCATCCCACCTAAATACACACAGGAGGTGCGATGAATCTTGAAAAGCCCTTCTATGGGGTGCGATGGGTGAGAGTGGACAAATGGCAGGGTCAATCCGCAAGGTGGAGGATCATGGAATCTTCTAGAAACTTCTCCTGTGACACTTGCCTCTCTGCATTCGCCCAGGGATGAGTAAGAGATCATCAATCTCCAAGTGGAATCAAGAACTATCAGAGAGAGGACACTAATCAAATCTCAAAAGCCGACTCACCCCCCTTTGCAAACATCTATATATTGATCCCTCATCCCAGAGATCCAGAGGCTGGAATTTTGTATCTTGTAAGGAAGTGCTGTCGGTTTCTTGGTGCAATATCATAGTGTTGGGTGATCTAAGCTTTTCATGAGGTGAAGAAGGGCTTTCTTGCTGAGAGGATGATGCTGGGTCAGAAAAATTGGTTGTAATCCTCTTTGCTCTTTCTTGATTATCAATAAAGCTATTCAAGTTTTCCTCCACATTCTTGTATGATTGATGTTATATGCATTTGTGTGGCCAATATATATCTGGTCCTATATTGTTTATGATAATAGATCTATGTTCTTGGATAGTGTTATGCTGCTTTGATTCTACAGGTGCTCTTTGAAGCTGGGTAGACGAGGAAGCGAGTGGCAAAGATCTATCAGAAGGGAGAGGAATCGAGCGAGGAACCAAGCGCAAGACAGAGGTTGGTCTCCTCATTCCCCTCTTATCTATTTCTCATAAAGGAAAACGAAAGTAGTTTTAGTTTGTTTGTTTCTAAGGTAGCTACCAGCCTTAGTGGGACTAGCAGCTCTGCATAGACACTAGATTTCCCGATAACACCAGCACATATGGATATTAGTAGCCACTGATTACTTCACTAAGTGGATTGAAACAATCCCTACCAGAAAGGCTGATCATCATGTGGTCATGAAGTTTTTGATAGAGCATATCTTCCCCAGATTTGGTTGTCCACATAAATTGGTCACAGACAATGCAACAGCCTTCAGGGAAAAAGAATTGGTGGACATGTGTGACTCAATGGGCATTAAGCTGGTTCATTCCACTTCATATTACCCTCAAGGCAATGGTCTAGCAGAATCTTCCAACAAAAGCCTGATAAGGATAATTAAAAAACTGCTGGAAGGCAACAAAAAGAATTGGGATTCTAAGCTCAAGTATGCACATGGGCTGATAGTGTAACCACCAAGAAATTCACAAGGAATTCTCCTTTAAAGCTGGTATATGGCACTGAGGCTGTGTTCCCAATCCAGTTAACTCTCCTTGTGGAAAAGTTCCTACAAGAAGAGCAGAATGAGGAAGAAGATATGGCAAAAATGATCACTGATTTAGCAGAGGTACATCAAATCAGAGAGCCGCTGGTTAAAAGATCTGTGGCACATCAGAAGAAGATCAAGGAAATGTTTGACAAAAGAGTCAAAACAGATAATTTTTAGGTTGGAGACTTGGTCCTTAAGTGGGATGCACTGAAAGAAAAGAAAGGTAACCATGGGAAGTTCGATGCTTTTTGGACAGGGCCTTTTATCATTTCTCAGATCCAAGGAAACAATACCTTCATACTGCAAAGTATGGAAGGGGAGACAGTTTTTGATGGCCCAGTTAATGGGCGTTTTCTAAAAATTTATGTCATTTAAGGTCTTTTGGCCTTAAGGTTGTAAATATGTTATTTTATCAGTTTTTAGTATAAGCTCAGTTAGACTCCATGCCCAATGGAACACTAGGAAATTTTGCTAATTGGTTTTTACAGGAAAGGCATTGATCTGCAAGTTCTTGAGACCTCACAGGGAGGATCTCATCCCTGGAAGGAGCCAGTGTTAGTTCTACTACATACTTTGACATTCTGAGGGTCAAGTGCAGGCTTGGCCGTGTTGTTTAATCTCATAAAAAGAATCGCACTGGTCATCTTCTCTTTTCTCCTTCGCTCCACTTGCTCTCTCATAACCCCGTGGCCTCCGTTTTACCTCTAAAATCATGTATAAGCCCTTGTTCCTCAGGCCCCCGAGTACGGAGCTCAAACCGTCATGTGACCCCGTTCATGTGACTTTGCGCTCCCGTGACCCTTCCTCACCTTTAAACCATGGCCATTCACTTTCCCCGCTAATCCAACGCTACCCTGTGGCACCAGTCGAAGCCTGTGCGATCAAGTCTACATCGTCCGATCATCCCCTTTGCGATCAGATGGCAATCGCTTCCCCCGCGCCTTCAGACTACCCAGACATTAACTCGCGATGGAAAGCGGTTTCATTGCCCCCATCGGCCACGTGTCGCACGATGATCGGTATCACACGCCATTGTACGATTACCGCCTAACCTCCAACGACGGTTCAAGCAATACCACCCACCGCTCAAACCCACTTTCTCGCCCGATAAAATCCGCTTGTCTTCAACACCCGATGACCATTGGATTTGTCTATCCCGAGATCCAACGGCCTACGTCCACGCCGCTCCCATAGCTCTCAATACCCTTTGCAAAGCGCTCCTCGTCGTCGATATGCCCAATCTAACGACCGATCTTCCTCCTCCATTCGTCTCGACTATCAACGTCCTGGAACCGTCCCATGTGCCTGAAGGACGAAGGTGGCCAGTTACCTGTACTCAGCGCAGTAGCTCCTCAACAACCTCTTTCATTAGGGAGGGTGGCCGAGAAGGAAAAGGACAGGCATCAAGCAGATAAACGCATTTAACAGTTATGTAATTTCATCCATACAACACTCAACCTGCCCGAGAAGGACAACAGAGCACCCGAGAAGATCAAATTCGTTCACTGAAGTAGGCAGATTGCACCAGAGACTCCATCAGGCAGTTAAAGCGGTTGGTGGTCAATTATGACCCCTCCACACCTGGAATGGCCTAGTGCCTTTGTAATGAAACTCTATATATACCCAAAAACCAGATGTAATCAGGGTTGACGGTTGTTGTTTTGATGTAAGGTTCAACTTCTGGAGACTGTAACTGCTTTGATACTTGCAGCGTTTCGTCTTCATTTTCAGCTAATAAAAGCTTATTTTGCTGTTACTTGCTCACTTTCCATTTCTATTCTGTTCTAAGCTGTGCCAGATATGCAGTATTCATGAACTCCTAATGTTTATCATTAGAGGAGTTGTCATCCTACCTCTGTGGTTAAATCTTGCATGTATCATTTAATGTGTTAATCAGGTTTCTTTTAACCTAGTGACAGAGAGCTGTCATCCTGTCTGTATTCTAGGGAATTAGATTTGCAAACCTTTTTACTGGTTGTAGCCGGCCATCACAGGGTCCTGTGCATCTGCTGATGTGGTCAGTATTCTCCATATTCACCCAATCCTTAAACTCTGAGTAATTGGTGGTCTAAAGCCTTATAGTCTGGGGGTGTTCACGCATGTCTGGAGTTAAGCAAAGTAGGAGTGGTTATCTGGCTTGAACAAGCATCATTCCTTCCATTCATCCATTTCCAACATTAAGTTGAGTTTGTAATGTTCCTGAGCATCTCCGAGCTACAACCTATGAGAGTTTCTTGGGGCGATAACAGTGATGATGATGAACATGTGAGTGAGACACAGTTCATTCATGAACCAATTGTCAATATCATGGATGCTGTCACACCCACTGAACCACCTGCTAATTCTGCATGTGATATTACATATGACGCAATTGATGAAGCAAATGAAAATGCAAACTTGACTTCAAATGAGAATACAGCAAGATTAAATAATGAGCAATTGAGCATGCCAACCCAAGTAATCCCACCATCATGGTTGGTAGAGGCTATGAAGAATATCAACACACATAATGTGTCTACCACCAATGAGGAAAGCATGGTCATGCCTTCACAACCATCAGAGTTGAACACCAAACTTGTTCATTATTTTGTGGAAAATGGATCACTAGAATAGGAGCATATTCAGCATGAAGTACCTGAAGACGACAACAATGGGGGCCAATCAATTGTATCAGAGGTTGAAAGCCAAGTGTCATATCTCGCGGAGCATGGGACAATAAATAAGAGAATATTTGGTGCATTCCTAAAGCTACCAGTAGAGAGAGTGAAGCCTCATTAAGGAACTCAACATCAAATTGTCTTCATTTCAGGAGGAGTTCACAGTTTCTCACAACTGAAGATTATATGAATGTATTGTTTGAGTCTGAACGTAAAAGAAATGAAATTCAGGAATCTAAAAAGAGAAATAAGGAATTGGCCAAGGATAAGAGAGCTGCAAGGATTGCAGCAACAGAAGCTCGAGAAAAAGAAAGGTTGGAAAGACAAAAAGAAAGGGAAGATAAGGAACACCAAAACAATTGGCAAGGCAAGAGAGGGAGGCAAGAAAGGTTCAACAAGTGTTGGAAAAAGGAGGAGGGGTGACAAGCAGGGAAGACTATGGTCCAAGCCAGTTTGAGGAAAATAGGATGATGTCCAACACGCTGGACCACATTGCAGAGCACACACCATCATACCAAGACCTGATTAACATCCAAGTCCCCCACTATTAGCCAGGGGTTATGCCCACCTCTTATACCCCTACCAGTGCAAGTTTAAATCCTAACTGTGTTTATATGACACCTGCACTCAGTGTTGGGGTTAGTAACACAAGTGGACACTTGGGCTACTCAGTCCCTCCATGGCTACAAGGAGCAAATTGGAGTCAAGCATATGGAAACATTCAGGCACATCCTAATCAACCAATCTTGGGTAGTCCACCATACTTGGGTCAGGCAGGAAACTCAACAATTTTGGGCAATGTAGGAAATGGAGGCCATCAAGCATAGGGGTGGCATGACTTAATTTTTGTAACCACATCACAATTTGAATTTTGTAAGGATGCAATATGTTCATTGGTTTCATAGTAGAAGCTAAACTTCTACGCAGTTAAGGATTATCTAGTTCATCAGATTGAGGATTGCAAAAAAAAATACCATTCTCTTATACACTGTTACATCTAGTTTTACTTAATTTGAGAATGTATGTTAATGGTCATTATGATGGTCAAGGAACAAAGGTAGATCAACCAAATTCAAGAATTTGAACTTTGTTGGGATAATATGATCTCTATATAATTGAACCATGTTGGGATAATTTGATCAAAGTTAGTTCAATTGAATTCAAGAATCTAAACTCTGTTGAATTTGAATTTGAATTTTGATTTGAAAATTATTTTTATTTCGATGTGAAGATCCAACTACAACAAGTATGACCTAGATAATCATGCACTAATCTAAACACTTGAGCAATGTAAACAATATATCATTGGTAAAGAAACTATCTTACACAATGACCATTGCTGTTGTGAGAAACCTAAAAATAAATTAATCAAAGAATTCTAAGTTAACAAATTAGGGGAGGGACACCATTATTCTTAGAGTGATTTATTTTTAGGATAATTATGAAAATATGAGTGCCATTAAAAATAGATAAAATAATGGCAACAATATATCATTGACAAAGAAACTAGCTTACACAATAACCATTGCAAATAATTAACAACAAATAATTACGTCATTAATAATAAATAAAGAATCCAACTTCCCCAACGATCTAATAATTTAAGATAATATAAATGCATTACAGATATGGAATTACACACACACACACACACACACACACACACACACACACACACACATATATATATATATCTTAAATGATTATGCTCATATATATATATATCATTTAAGATATATATAAACTATATTACAGATATGGTATCTTGTCGGAATCATAAAAAATAGTATCTTTAGGTCAGGCAGAATATCAAGGACAACATAGATCACAATGCAAACTCTGGTCAAACAATCAAATATTTTCATTGTATCAATGACATCAGTAATAGTAAACCTCTACTCATTAATAACATTAAGTTCTAGCAACATTGTATCACAACGTGAAACCCTAGCTCATTAGTCCAACATCATATTCTCACTGGCCAGCATCATAGATAACGTATATTGAAGGCAACATATCCTTGATCAACAACGAGACGAAACCCTATCATATTGGCAACAATTATGCCCTCAAATTTGACAAACCGTAACAACATATCAACAAATGCTCTCCAAACTGTTACTTAACAATTATAGTGCCAAAATGTATTCAAGGAGGCAGATCCATTCAATATTAATCCCAATGACTGCCTAAATACATACATTAGATCATGACAAGTCATGGCAATCCATAAGGGCCACAACAATATACAAAATTGTGTCTTGTCACCATAAGGGCCACAACAATATACAAAACTATGTCTTGTCACCATAAGGGCCACAACTATATAAAAAATTGTTTCATGTTAGTTGTTCAAGGCATCTTAAACAACATTGGCACCAAAAAACCCATAGTGCTCTTTAAACAAAAAAAACCCAAAACCTAACAACATATCAACAAACGCTCTCCAAATTGTTACTTAACAATTACATGTCAACATATAACCCTAATAGCATATCAACAAACACATATCAACATGTAACCCTAACAACATATGCATAAGGGTCACAACAATATACAAAACTGTGTCCTGTCACCATAAGGGCCACAATAATATACAAAATTGTGTCTTTCCATTTGTTAAAGGCATCTTAAACAACAATGGAACCAAAAAATCCCATAAAAAAACCCATAGTGCTCTTTAAACAAAAAATCCCAAACCCCAACAACATATCAACAAACGCTCTCCAAACTGTTAAATATTATACGATATAACATCTCTTTGTTTACCTTTTCCATTTCAAGAGGTGATCCCCTTACCTTTAGCACCCATTCCCTAAATAAAAACAAACCAGTTGAATCCATGTTTGTTTGTTAGAATAGACTATAGGCTAATTGACATGGAAGGCTTAAGGCACCACTTCTCTACGTCTTGAACTCTACAGCTTAAGAAATAGTATTTTTTATCAATAAACAAAGTTCTAACATTCAATCAAAACAATTAATCACTTAAAGGAGAGTTCCTATGGTTCAATGCCTCTTGAGGTATGGGTTCACTTCCTATTAGATAGTTGTTATGGCTCATTGCCTATTTGCTAAGGATTCAATTTGCTTACCTCAAGGAAAGCAAGGAAACCATTAACCCTTCAAGCCTAGCTTCTGCCAAGTTTCAATCAGTCCTATTCAACCAGTTGACCGGTAACAAGAAGGATAGAATGTCTAGCTAAGAGAGCCCTATGGTCGGTGAGTTTCAAGCCCCCATGGATCACAGATAGCTGTAATTCTTCGATAGAGTTGGTTCCCAGTGACAGAAGTAACCAAAATAGATGTTAATATGATAGTCCCATTGTAGTCAAATATAAAAATAGTGTAGAAAATATCTGAACACTAGACCTTAGGAGCCTTACGAGAGAAACACTCTCCAAACTGTTACTTAACAATTACAATGCCAACATGTAATCCTAACAACATATCAACAAACACATATCAATATGTAACCCTAACAACATATCAACATGTAACCCTAACAACATATCCACAAGAGCCACATTAATATACAAAATTGTGTCTTGTCACCATAAGGGCCACAACAATATACAAATTGTGTCCTGTCAGTTGTTCAAGGAATCATAAAAAACACTGGCACCAAAAAATCCCACAAAAATACCCACAGTTCCCTTTAAACAAAAAAACCCAAGCCCTAACAACATATTAACAAATGCTCTCCAAACTGTTAATTAAAATTTACAATGTCAAGATGTAACCCTAACAACATATCAACATGTAACCCTAACAACATATTCAAAAGGTCCACAAATGTAACACCCTCCTCCCACATCTACCCAAGCAACCAGCCAGCCGAGGTAAACATGTGACGAGAGGCCACTGTCATATGATTCGACCTCCTAAGTCACGTTAAGGAAGTGGAACCGATGGAAACACACAATACAGACATCCAACATCATCAACAAAACCCTCAGAAGACAAGTCAGCCACTTGGACAACCTGTCCCTGGGTCACACTACTGTTTTAGGTCTCTTGGGCCATAGTCAATCTCATGCTATGGGCAAGGGAGAGACCAACAACCTAAAGTCACTCTCACAGGCTTGCCTGCCAGCAACTGTGGACTGAAATTGTCAGTGCTATGCCAACGACTTCGGGATTTGAGCCACATTTTGAGGTCCAGAGCTCAGGTCACTGCCCAAAACTGATCAATCTCTTCAAATCAGTAAAGTAACATGGAAATGAAAGTACTAAAGCAAATACTTGTTCAAGATCTTGGCTGGATCCCTACTAGCCATGACACACATTTCGTCAAACATATCATCGACATGTAATCTACATGTGTAAATAACAGAGTTAAGTGTAGGGATCTCATACTTATCTGAGAATTTCTATGAACCATTGTTCCCTTATGCAATTTTCTACATTATCTATTAGGTCATGGACACATTATCCATTAACATACAATTAAAAACATGCTGAGAGCCATACATAACTGCTGTAATAAAATGTGCATACAACCAACAAAATAGGGACAAAAATACAATAAATATATCAACCATCAATTCCATAAATACATTAGTACATTTACACATGAAAATCAAGGGAAATGATTTGTCATTAATGAATGCATTGAATCAATCGGAGATGGACTACCACGTTCCACCCAACCGTAGAATGGCTGAGCCAAATATCTCTTTAGCTATTCACCCCCGTGCCATATTCCAAGCATGAATGTGGGATCTCATAGAACACATCAATCAAAACTCATCCAAGGCTTCTAGAGGCCATCCACCTCAACCCATCAAACAATGATTCCACCTCATGGTCAGACATCACAAAACCATCATCAGATTGGTCTCCATCCAAGATTTCCAGGGATTCCAGAGCATTTGTTCCAACCAAGGCTTCCAAGACTAGTAATTCAACCCAAAACTGTTGTCGGGGTTCCAGAGCATTTGTCCAACCAAGGCCTACAGGACTAGTAACTCAACCCACGAATGGCTTCGAGAGAATTTGTCCAATCAAGGCTTCCAGGACTAGAAACTCAACCCAAGTTTTGACAGGGCTTCTAGAGCGTTTGTCCAACCAGGGCTTCCAGGAACTAATAACTCAACCCAAGCTAAGGAATCATGAGAAACAACCAAAAACAAATCATGAAAGTAAACCCACAATCACCATGGCTATCCAGGAAATGGCAAGGCTAAGAAACCCACTATCAATCCATGTAACTTCCATGCCAATGACAGATCATGACCAAGAATCCACATGCATATGCCATGCATGTCCAAAATAGTGAAGAAATCATACATGCAACTTGGTACTTGCAAGAAAATCTGATGTAGTAGCTGATGTCGATGCTTTCTTGCGCTTTCTAGCTCTTCCTTTGCCTTCTTATTCCAAGAATCCAAGTATGTCACACCCTCCAAGAGTGCTCCACGAAAATTCTATGTATCCAAGAGTATGAGAGAGAGAGAGATAAAAATGAGAGAGCTCCAACACTGAACTGACAAAAGGTTACCAACTGATCCTCAAAAGCCATTTAATGAATGAGGCCTCTGTTTTCTTCATTTTCCATTATTTTCCTTCATTTTCCTCACATGCAACCTGTGACCTTTCATCTCCTTTTTCTCTGAATTTCCATCCTTTTCATAAATAAATGTGCCAAAAATGCATTTTTGCCTTTTAATGCCTTACCCATTGCCTTGGCCAATTTCCTTAGCCATAAACAACCAAATGAACACCCATTAGGATGTCCTACCGACCATTCAACTTGGAATATGTGTCCCATTATTCATGGTATTTATATATTTTTACATGAGTTTTTAACCAGGGCTGTTACACACAACAATATACACAAAATTACACAAAACCCAAAACCCACACAGTTGGAGGTGTTTAAAAACACAGGCAGATAAGCTGAACAAAGGCACAATAATCCATTCGGCTAAATGTGTTTAAAAACACAGGTAGATAGGTTGGTAGGACAGTGTCCTACCTTCCAGTTGTCGTTTCGTTGGCTTCCTCCATGCCAACACGCCACAAGAACCCTAGATGCTCCAAAAATCGTAGCTCCAACTGCAAATTACACAATGACCTGCAAGACAAGCATCACACATTGTCGTGGGGTTAGACATCCCTAAACCTGCATAAAACAAGAAAAATTCTCCCATAAAGCTCGGAAAATTACTCATATACATGAAAAAATCCTTTTGGAGCACGAAACAACCATATCCAGCACCTAGCCGAGCTAAATCCGCCACAGGGACGAACGCAGATGAATTCCCGACCCAATACACCAGACGGGGAAGAAAAGCCAGCCCAATAAACCAGGCGGAACAAATGATAACAACTGAACAACCTCTCAAACAAGCATCAGAACTGCCCCATAACCCACTATCTGCAACACTAAGGATGGTTATGGCTGTGACCAACATTGTAGCAACATTGCGCAAGTACCCGGGAGCAACAAGAACCAACCCCGAATAAAAATGCATAGTTTGTTGGAAAAACCTCCAAGACACGAGACTAAACTAACCCTAACATTCCTTAAACTGACTGAATCGGTCACCGAGTACTGGGGACAAGTAGCTACATGCAGAAAGCAAGTATCATACAATAACTCAAAAGCTTACATAGCATAGTTCAAATGTGAACTGGATGCGTTCACATAATAACGTCCCTCCCCTATATATATAGCCTTAGCTATATATACACAATCTTACCCAACATTTAATAATACTTACAAAAGTGATTATTGATAACACACCCTTTGCCCATGATTTACTCCCCTATATATATACACAACCTTACTCAACTATATATACACAATCTTACCCAACAGTTAATAATACTTACAAAGGTGATTATTGATAGCACACCCTTTGCCCATGATTTACAAATTTATCGTCAAATTGCATCCTGCCAACAGCACCGTATTTCAGTATGCAATAATGAGAGATTTGACCGTCAAACTTTATGATACCATTTTACCAACCCTAACTTTAGTTCGAATAGTTGGAATGACGTAGGCTCCAATGAGGTCAGGCATGTCGTATGAGGGCAGTACTCCGATTTTTTGGGTTGCCGACAATGCACTTGATTGCAATACTCCCATTTTACTCCAGGAATTTCCCGGCGGATATTATTATAAAAATCATTGGCGGATTTTCTCTAAATGTGCGAGTGGAAGATAATTCTCCACTGACGGGCGGGTCCTGAGCCACTTTTTCTGATTTTCTCTAAATGTGCGAGTGGAAGATAATTCTCCACTGACGGGCGGGTCCTGAGCCACTTTTTCTTAGCAGCTTCTTGACTGAAGCAACTTTTTCGGATCGGAAGATAATTCTCCATTTTACTAACGGGCGGGTCCTGAGCCACTTTTTCTTAGCAGCTTCTTGACTGAAGCAACTTTTTCGGATCTCACAGGGCTGTTCGTGCTATAAAATGCAATGCCTCCTGTCGGTTATTGTTGTGAGTCTCTGCATGGTGGCCGGGATTCCAAGGCTCTTAATTCGCTATTTGCAATTGCTGCAAAATGGAATCGAATATGAGCGGTCTGGCTCTGAACAATGGCGGTGCATTCTGTACCGATGGATTCTTCGAAAGCGAAGAAGAGGAACTGCTGGGGCAGGCAGATGCTTGGAAGTCCACGTTCGCCTTTGTGGAGTCGTTGGCCGTGAAATGCGTGGTTCTCTTGGGAATCCCCGACATAATCGCCCGCGAAGGCCCCCGCGCCACTCTTTCCCTCAACGAAATCGTGGCCAGGCTGCCCACTGAATCGCCCGATGCCGCTTGCCTCTTCAGAATCATGCGCGTCCTCGTGGCAAAAGGCGTTTTCCGCTCCACCGTCGTCAAAGGCGCAGACGCCGGTGCCTGCGAGACGAGATATGGGCTCACGCCCACGTCCAAGTGGCTTGTCAAAGAGCGGGAGTTGTCGATGGTGCCGATGGTGTTGATGCAGAGCGACGAGAGAACCATGGCGCCTTGGCATCGTTTCAATGAGTGCGTGCTCGACGGAGGCGTTGCGTTCGAGAGGGCTAACGGGACCGACATCTGGGCTTACGCCTCCGCTCATCCAGACTTCAACCATCTCTTTAACAACGCCATGGCCTGCAACGCCAGAATCGTGATGAAAGCGCTTCTGTCCAAATACCGTGGCTTTGACGGCTTGACTTCCTTGGTGGATATTGGGGGCGGAACTGGAACCGCCATTGCAGAGATTGTGAGAGCTTATCCTTCCATCAGAGGCATCAACTACGACCTCCCTCATGTCGTGGCCACTGCTCCCCATCTCCCAGGTTACTAACAACACCTTTGCTTCATCAATGGTATATATGCATAACAATGGGTTTGACATTCTTTTCATTTTAAAAATGTCCTGAAAACAATCTTATATATATAAATGTATGTAAATAGGTGTGGAGCACAGGGGCGGAGACATGTTTGAAACCGTGCCTTCTGCGGACGCCATATTCATGAAGGTAAGTCTTGAACTTGCTAATCTGTCATCTAATTCAATTAAAATTCGCTGAGAGCACGTTTTGACTATAAAATTTGTTTGTGCGATGTGATGTGATCAGTGGATTATGCATGACTGGGGCGACGAGGACTGTATCAAGATACTGAAGAGCTGTAGGAAGGCGATTCCGGAGACGGGGAAGCTCATTATTGTTGACGTAGTGGCGCTGGACTCTAATCACAGAGGCAGTGATAATAATAATGGTGGCCAGAAAGAGAAGCCGGTTCTGGATCCTAATTTAGTTCTAGTATTTGATCTGGTAATGGTGGCGCACTGCTCTGGTGGGAAGGAAAGAACAGAGGAAGAATGGAAGAAGATTTTATTAGAAGGTGGATTTGGTCGTTATAAAATAATCACCATTCCTGATTTCCAGTCTGTGATTGAAGCGTTTCCTTATTGATTTTATGCTCTTTATAGACTTATTTTTAGTATTTACAGTGTTAAAATGCAATCAAATTATTGTATTTACAAAATAAACGAAAATTTATCAAGATTTTATGGAGACATGAAACATCGGTAGCTAGTGAGCTAGTGATTTTCTTTAGTCTTACCTCACATCCTTGAGAAGCCAATGCATTAATAAGTCAGGAGACGCTCCTCATCTCCTTCTAAAACATGGAGAATCTTACCTCTCTCTTCTCTGAGTAGATAATGTATTAACGGGTCAGGGGACGTTCTCATCCCCTCTTTATGGCATAAGTCTATATTAATGCTAGTTGTGTTTTAAAAGTATCTTTTAATGGAAAGAGCATAAGAACATTCCACAAAGCACAAATGAAATGTTTTATTTTTTATTTTTTGATTTTAGAATATTTTTTTTAAATTAGTATAGATTTTTAAAAATTTGAGTTTAAATTGTTTAATTGGTAAAATTTAAATGTAAGAAATTTTTTAGGGTATGGTATTTATTTATGAATTCAAAAATATATTTTAAATATATAAAAAAATCATATATATATATATATATACATATTTAAATTGTTTTTGTCTTATTATTTTTATCTTATTTTTTTAATTTTTGGATTAAAATTTTAAAAAATATTTGGAATTTTAACTAGTTTGCGAGAGATTTTTGGGCAAAAAATCACATGATAAACCATTTGTCGACGCATTTCGAACCAACCAGTGTGGTTCATCATCAGGACAAGTTGAAGAAACAGATCTAGCTAAGCATGTTAAATAGTCTGTGTAGAGACTCCAACGGCTAAATCGGCCAACGGCTAATTTTGACCTACGGACCCAAGTCAAATTAAAAATCATTAATTTAATATTATTATTATTTTTAATATTAATACATTTATATATATATATATATATATATATATATATATTGAAGTTATGATATTAGGTTATTAATAAATAAAATACTTATAGTGGTTAGTTTAAGATAATTTATTTAAATTATTTACTAAATATTGTTAATATAAAACATAAATATATATAATAATATGTTGTTAAGGATTTTTCGATGGTTATCTTAAAAAGTAATTTATTAATAATATATATAAATATATATTTTAATTAAAATCACAAAGTTAAGGATAAAATATAAATAATTTAAATGGTTAGTTAGAAAAGGTAATTAATTTAATTTAATTTAATTATTTATTATTATATATTAATAGTATAAGTAATTTTTAGTTTAATTAAATTATTTATTAAATATAATTAATATTATATTAGTAATATAGTCTTGATATTAATATAT
This sequence comes from Pinus tabuliformis, assembly GCA_031772625.1. Classification (NCBI taxonomy): domain Eukaryota; kingdom Viridiplantae; phylum Streptophyta; class Pinopsida; order Pinales; family Pinaceae; genus Pinus; species Pinus tabuliformis. Next base: position 771,414,090 of record CM062814.1, on the reverse strand, counting down.
TATTAATATTAGTAGTCAAAATATTGTTATTAATTAATATTATTATTATTTATGGAAATAAGTTAAATTAGGTCAAATATATAGATAAATAAAATACTTTTAATGGTTAGTTATAAAAACTTTAATTTATTTAAATTATATATATATATATATATATATATATATATATATGTATATGTTATAATATTTGGTTATCAAGATAAAAGTAAGGTAAAAGATAATTGAAAAAAAAAATAAAAAAATTAATTAATTTAAGGGAAAAAATACCCTAGGGCACCAATCCCTTAAAAAAAAAAAAAAAATATTAATAAATAATTAAATTTTAAATAAAATAAATAATTAAAAATAGTAAGTTAATTATTGTGATTGTATCTTATATATGATAAAAATTCTTTATATAATTGAGAATATATAAAATTACAATTTAAATAAAACAAAATTTTAATTGCATCCATAATCATATGATTCAGTGGTGACAGTTGTTCAAAATAATTCATATTCAAATTATAATGTTTGACATTTTTATTAGCAAAATATTGTGATGGGTAAGATTTTTATTTTTATTATGAAATTTATGTTTTTTTTTTAATGATGGAAAAAAAGTGTTATAGGAATTTTAATAGGAGGGTGAGGGTTGAACTATGGTGATTAGGTAAAACATATTATGTTTTCTATGATATTTCTTTAGTAAGATTTTCATATTAGGCATAGAGGTGGAAAGATAAATTAGGTGAAGCCATATAAGACATTAGGTAACATATATTAAGGGTATATAACCTAATATTTCCCCTTCACCTAACCCCATATTATATTTTAGCTACTGTCTTACTTCAACCCCCACCATCTTAAGTAAGTCATATTAGGTGGGGTAAATATTAAGTAAAACATAATATGTTGGACCTAATATCTACCTCCACCACATCCTTATGCTTATGTTTTATCTAACATCTTTCCCAATCTTAACTCCCATATTAGGTAAAAAATATAAGGTCGAGGGAGATATTAGGTAAAACATAATATGTACTATATTGTACCTGATATGAATGTGGGGTCAATATTAGATAAAATATATTAGGTACCTAATATGAGGGTGGGGGATGATAGAGACATTAGATAAAAACATATTATTTTTTACCTAATATCATGAACCTAATATGAGGGTGGGGGTTGTCAAGGATATTATAGAAAACACAATATGTTTTACCTAATATAGGGGGTCATTGGAACCTAAATTTATGTTGGTTCAACAAACCTTTGGAGATTTTGGAGATAATTAGTCAAGTTATTGACTAACAGGACATAGTTAGTCGAGTGGTTGACTATTAAAACAATAATTTGTGCAACCAACTGAATGATCAACCAATTGATTGAGTAGTCGAATAGTAGAGCAGTCGATGAGAATCGGATTCGCTAAAAAATTAGCTCTCCGATGTGTATAAATTTGATAAAAATTGCAATTGCTCCAGATTTTGAACTGAAAACAAGAGACATAAATTCTACTCAATTGCATGCTCCAACTCTAAGCACCAATTGTGAAGGTAAAACTGTTCTCTCTGTTGAATGAGGACCTTTGGCCAAAACTTAATTTTTTTTTGCCTCCATCCTCCTATTTCCTTGTGTAATCCTTTAAGAATTACCCCTTAAAAAATAAGAGGAATTCCCTATTTCCTTGCGCAACAGCTTGAGGAATTGATCACCTTCTCAATGCAAAAGAAATGTACACAAAAAAATATACAGATATAAATACAAAAATGCATTTTTCTCCACTTCAACTTGGCAATTCGAATTTCATTCATGACTTTGTTTATATTTAGCTGATTAACTAGTTAACTAAGAGATTAGTGAATTAACAATAGTCTTAACTACTCAACTGACCTTCAACTAACTCAACTAATGACTAGAGCTCAGTTAATTGAGTTCAACTAACAACAACTCAACTAGATTGCTAAATCTTAGCAATCACTACATTCAAAACTATACTTATAGCCTATAACTCGAATCTACTGAGTAAACTAGTAGACAAGGCCATGTCACACAAGTTAACTGCAATCCAAGTCATCCTACTGATGTGAAAATTTGATTTGCTCACTTATACTAAGGCAAAAGTCAAATTGATCCTTTTTCTTTCTACAATTCTAACACTCCCTCTTAGCAAGAAAAGGGATTTGCACAACTCAAATCCAACTCCTATGGAATGTACTATAGCACTACCTCCCACTGTTGTTGTTGCTACTGCAACATCTGCAACTATCTACTAGGAAATTTTGCACTGTTTTTGATTATTCATTGTGCCTCTTGCACTGTATCAACACTGCTCTATGCTCCTCAGCATTTAACTGCGCCAACTAACACTATTCCTTCTGTTACTGAATATTGTGGGCCCATGTAGCTAGGTAATGATCCATGAGAAGAGTATACTGCAACTACTACTGCTCTCCTATGGAACCTACCCAAATCTTTGCAACTTTGGGACTAGGGTTCTACATCACCCCACCTCACACCTGGGGGTATGGCTGCAAGCAAAGAGAAATCCGATCTACTCATATTGTTGTTGCTACTTCTCTAATGGTGCTTTCGCACTACAGTTGCAACTAATGTAATAATGAGTCTGACCTCCGTAGATCCTGAAGTACTAGATTCCATAGGGATGCTCCCTTTGAAACCAGACTCCCTCCGAGCCTCGATCTCCATGTGGGAAATCTCTCTACTCCTCAATATGCCAATATCAATGATCACATCTCCTTTTTGTGTCACTAAACATTGGATTACTAATCTTCCCACTAGCAACCCTTTAGCTCCATTAAGAAGTTTGCTCATTGGGTCTTCTGGATTTGACCTCTTATTAGTGGTTTGGCCATCTGCAACCCATTGAACAAGGGCTCCACAAATCTGCATCATAACAACTCATTAGTTCTTCAATGATCACTGTACATGAGGACTTCAAGGACTACCCACTTGTCAAGATTATGGTTGCTCCAAAATGCTACTCCTAGGGCACTTGTGATGATCCTAAATTTGTTCCAATCTTAGAAATTCAAACTTCCCTCCAATGTATACTCAAGTCTCAATCTGTTGAAAGACATTTTCCCAGATCTAAAGAAAATCTACTGCACTGAAGTTGCAAATTCAAAATTCCTGAGGGATAAATTCAAAATACTCCATATTTAATGTGATTTCAGGGTTCTGATACCGTATAGAAATTTGTTGAAAAGTGTAGCAAGAAAGGCTCAATTTGGCTTAGCCTTGGTCAGATTGAGAAAATTCAAAATTTCCACATCACCAAATAACTTGGAGGCAGCTAACTGAGGTGCAATGGCTCATGTCACTCAGTTCTCTCAGTAAATTTGAGTTAGAGGGCTTGGAGTTCATTTATGAATATGTGATTGCTAATTTAGAAAAATCTAGTTTAGTTATTTCTAGTTGTACTCAGTTAAACTAGTTCTAACAGTTAATAAAAATAGTTGGAGGTCAGTTGTGTAGTGGGATAACAGTCTAACTCAGAGATCATCCAATTAGCTAATCAATCAACCAAAAATAGCTCATGCACGAAAGGAATTTGAATTGGTTAGTTGTGGTGGAGATTCCAAGACAGTGTAACATTAGTTGTAAACTAGTGTTGAGTGTACAGGTGTTGCATGCAATCAATGATCAATCCTTGGGAATTATGCAATCATTTTAGAGGAAATTAATAAAGAATAGGGGTTGATTTCTTCATGATTTTTGCAAAGAAATAGGGGCCTTTGTAAGCAAATATTTGGCTAAGTGTTGGCCAGAGCTTATTCATTGAGTAGGAGAACAATTATTCTTTTGCAGGTTGAGCTCAGAGTTGGAGCTAGCAATTATAATAGGTTCTCAATTCATTGATTAATGCAAATAGACTCGAGGGGTTTTTCCCAGTTGGGTTCCCCTAGAAATCATTATGTATTTTTGGTTTTTCTTATTTCATGTTTATGCATGTTGTTCTAAATTGTGAATTTCATTTCACAGATCAATAGAGTAGAATTATGTCTCTTGATTTTAGATTAATTTTTTTGAGAAGTTGAAACTCTATCAAATTTCTACATGGTATCATAACAAGATTCACATTAGAACAAGAATTTCGAAGTTGTTCCTTAGGAGGTTCGGATTTGCAACTTCAGTGTAGCAAGATTTCCTTAGAGTTGTGATAATGGCATTCAATGGACTGAGATTAGAGTATGCCTTGGAAGGCAATTCAAATTTCATTTCCTGTAAGGATCACATGGAGGCAGTGGTTGATGAAAATGGATTGCTAGATTATGTTGAGACAAACATTCCAAAACCAAGATCAGTTTATGCCTATAACCTAGACCGATGGAAGAAAAATGTAGCCAAGGCGTGGAGAATAATCCTAGAGGGAGTGAGAGACCACATTCCCTCAAATCTCCATGGAAAAGAGACACCATTTTCCATGTGGAAGAAATTGACTGAGCTATTGGAAAATAGTATTGACCATAGAAAATTTCCCCTTTAAGAAAAACTTCGAAACATTAAGATGTAGAAAAATGATATTATTCCACAATATTTCACTAGATTTACACAAGTTTGGGATGAGCTTGGAGGGGTTGGTGTGAATGTTGTAGAAGATGACCTGGTGAGCCTAGCTCTTCTAGGCATTCCAAATCCTGACATAGGACTCTATGAATGGAAGGGAGAATTTACCAAATTGGGAGTGCTTATGGTCCAATTTGGTACAAGAATAAATCAGGAAAAATACCAGAGATGGATATTCATCCAAGGGAGAGGATGAAGAGAATTGTTGAAAAATGTCGCAAGAAATTCTCAATTTGATTTTACCTTAATTAAATTGAGAAATTTTGAATCTCCACATCAACAAACAACGTGGATGATGTCAACTTGTGTGAGATGGTTTATGTCACTCAGTTTACTCAGTAAATTCGGGTTGGAGGAGATAGAGTTCAGTTCAGCATGTGTGATTGCTAATTTGTAGGAGTCAAGGTCAGTTATCTTAGGTTGTTTTTAGTTAAACTAGTTCCAACTTTTGAAGGAACTAGTGGAAGGTCAATTAAGTAGTGGGACTTCAGTCAAACTCAGTGATCATCCAGTTAACTGATCAATCAAACCAAAATAGCTAGTGCATGTAGAGAATTCGAGTTACCCAGTTGAGGTGGAGATTGCAAGGTAGTGTAACATCAGTTGTAGACTAGTCTTGAGTGTGTAGGTGTTGCATCCAATAAGAGGATCATCCTAAATGAATTGTACAATTAATTTGAGGAATTTACTAAAATATAGGGGCCTAATTTCTCAATGAACAACACAAGGAAATAGGACTCAAGTAAAGGAAAAATCTGACTAAGTTTGGGTCAGATCCTTTCGGTGAGAAGAGAGATAGGTTATGCATTTGCAGGGTGTGCTCAGTTGAGAAAATAAATTTCAATACATATATATTCTTTTGATTTAATGCAAGTAGGCATTGGGTTTTTTAGCAATTTTCTTTCCTCGAGAAAAAAATAATTATTGCATGTGTGTTATTTCCTATTGCATGTCTAAATTTTTTGTTCTAGATTGTGAATGAATGTCCACAGAGCAGTAGAGTAGGCTGTGTCTTGTGATTTTGATTAAAACTTCATGAGAAGTTGCAAATATACATCGTAATTTCTATATGGTATCAGAGCAAGATTCACAATAGAGAAAGAATTCAAAGTTTTTCTTAGGAGGTTCGATTTTGGAGCTCAGTGCAGCAAGATTTCTTCAGAGCTGAGAAGATGGCCTTCAATGGACTAAGGTTAGAGTATGCCTTGGAAGGCACCTCTAATTTTGTTGCATGGAATAATCAAATGGAGGCAGTATTGGATGACAATGGATTGATAGAGTGCATCAAGTCAGATGTTGCTAAACCACAAGCATTTAATGCCTAGAACCTTGCTCAGTGGAAGAAAGATGTAGCCAAGGCGAGGAGAATAATCTTGAAGGGAGTATGTGATTGCATTGTCTCATATTTCCACAGAAAAAAAACTGCGTTCGCTATGTGGAAAGAAATGAAAAAATTGTTTGAGAATAATAGTGGCCACAAGAAGCTGGTGCTCAAGTATAAACTTGAAAGTATCAAGATGTAGAAGAATGACACAATTCTACAATATCTGAGCAAGTTTACATAGTGTTGTGATGAACTTGGCAGGGTTGGTGTTATTGTCCCTAAAGAAGGCTTGGTAATCCTAGCCCTTCTGGGCCTTCCCAAGAGCTTACATAGCTATCAAGATTCAGTGAATGGGAGTGAGAAACTGTCAAATTGAGAATGCTTATTGTCTAATTTGGTACAGAAGGAAAAAAGACAGAATACCAGAGACGGGATTTCATCCAAGGGTGAGGATGAAGAAAAATTTGCATTGGCTGGAAAGGAAAAGAAGGGAAAAGGGAAGAAATCTCAATCCAAACTAGAATCCAGTCAAGGGGGTAAGAAGAAAGATTTGTCCAAAATTAAATGCTTCCACTGTGATGAATTCAAGCACCATGCCATGAAGTGTCCACACAAGAAGGCGGGCAAGAACACCTCAAGAGGAGAAACAAGTGAAGCCTTGTCTTCACAGTTCTAGCTTGACTTTACCCTCATTACATGCATGACCAACGCAATGATGGGGAGTGTGTGGTACTTGGACTTAGGTGCATTGTTCCACATGACAAGGTGTAGATACTTTTTTAGTGACTTGGAAGAAAAATATTTGTAGATGCACATTGAGATTGGGGACGACGAAAGTTATAACGCGACTGAGATTAGTACAACCACCTTTTGGAGGGAGTCGGGCTCCCCCGTCACGCTAAAGTATTGCATGTTCATTTCGAGCCTAAAGAAAATCTTGTCTCTGTTAAATTTTTGGAAGACTATGGTTATGATGTGATATTCAACAAAGGAAATAATTCCTAAGACACATAGCCACGGGACAGGTGAGGTAGATCGGGGTTTGTGTGAAGAACATGTATAAGCTTATTATATGGAATTATTACCTATGCATAAGTACATCTTCCCTAAGTGGGTAGTTACACTTAGAACCTACTGACCATGTTCGATCAACGTATTCCTTTTTCGTAAGTAATCTATCTCAACCCGGAAAAGGGTTAAACTTATACTGAGTAGTTGTCATTTCCAATCCATTTACGAGCTGAAAAGGAAAAGCGCTCGACAATATTTTCATATTTCGAGAGTCTGAAAAGAGCTTAAAGAGGACTCCAGGGGGGTTCCCTTTTCGATGTTTAATAGAGCTCGAAAAAGAGATAAAAGTATGCTCTATGGTTAAAAGTACAATTTATGATCATGCATGTCAAATTCACTATGTGAGTTGTGGCCCTGCTCAAAGAACCACCAAACGGATTAAACATACTTGTTTCATTGGTAAAAATAGGTAAAATCTATAGTTTATGAAATAACCATAAAACAAGAATTTACCAAGTCATTTTTACCATTTGATATTTACCATTCAGTTTTGTGCTCTAAACCAGCTTTTACCTCGAACTTCAGCAGCTAATTGCGGGAGATTCTAAGGACCATTCTTCATGCCATCAGGACTAGGTATGAGATCTACCTCTTCTCTTTCATTTAAGGTCATTATTTTCTAGGTTTAGGAAATTTTTTAGGGTTTTGGGGTCCCCAGGAAAAATATACCATGCCCTGGGATTAGCGCATCCCAATGCATCGAAAACTGCGCTGCAGTGCAGTTAAGCAGAAGGGTACCTGCTCTGCAGTGTGTTATCACTCTGATAATTCTTTGGAAGTAAAAAGAAATAAAAACCAAAGGTAACCACAAACCACTTTTGGAGATTAGGACCTAGCCTTCCTAATGCTTAGAGAGGGCTCTCTCTTTAAAATTTAACTTTGTTTTAGTTAAGATGTTTTTAGGCTAGTTATGATTGTTCAAGGGGTTTTTGATTTGTTTTGAGATTGGGTGGTGGGATATGCTTAGATAGATGGATGAAATGATGTCTTTAGACCATTGGGCTATGGAGTCAAAAAATAAAAGAGAAAAACTGGATTAACTCACGAAAGGGAACGTTCCAAGGGCAAGATAGCAGAGTGTTTTTTAGATCTTTGAGACAGAGGGGTGAAAGGGTTTCACTCAAGGTGAGAGAGCAATTAAGGGTTCTCAGACCCAGATAATGAATGAGGAATGAAGGGGTAATCAAAATAAAAGGGAAATTAAGAATCCTTTAACCTGGATATTCAAGAAATCAATCTAAATCAAAGAGAAATTAAGAATTCTTTAATTTAGACATCAACAGAAAACATTTAAATGCATAACTGTTAAAACAGAGTGTAATGAAACAAGTTCTGAAATATTATTCCAGTTATAACATTTAGATTGAGAAATACATTAAAGACTATGAATAAATTTGAGAAAAATAACAATAGCACATGAAAATACTTTGTTTAGATAATCTTCGGCAAAATCACATAATCAATCATTTGTCGACGCGTTTCGAACCAACCAGTGTGGTTCATCGTCAGGACGATGAACCACACTGGTTGGTTCGAAACGCGTCGACAAATGATTGATTATGTGATTTTGCCGAAGATTATCTAAACAATGTTATGGATCACAGAAGTCTAAATTACTTAATGAAAATACTTGTTTGAAATTCGCTCAACACATGAATCCTTGAAAATGTTTGATCTTTATTTATCAATCCAGCTTGCTGGCTCAGCAAATGATACAATAACCCTATGGGTCTTCTGATAAAAAATTCTATAGAAATGCCTAATATAATCCACCTCAAAATACTTCAAATGAAGAAGTACTTATACAAATTCTAAACTGAAATATCTTGAAAAAATATCAAGGTTGGTTTTACAAATATCTCAAACTATTTTACATTAATAGAACTTAAATAAAGGACACTCAAAACTAATGAATCTATTTGGCACTATATTTATGGATTGATGGTGACAAAGAAGAGAAATTCGAATTTGATAGCAACTCTTAATTGATGATGAGGCTTCCAAGTCACTAACTACCTCCTTCCTTTGTGCATTCTGCCTCAGAAATTCAGCAAAATTAGGGTGCAGTGATACCCTTGTATATCTCAATACGAGATATATATGTAAATAGTGAAAGAGGTTATTGTATATAAGTATGTTAATGAGATAAACCTCTTTCAGTTTCCAAAAATTCAGCTCCAATTGTTAACAATATTCTTTGAAAACAGATGTCGAAAATAGGACTTTGCACAGTCCGAAAAATAGGCTGTGAAGATACGAATTTATCTCCATTTTTGTAATACCTGTGTAAAATGTGAGACAAGGTTTTTTAGATTGGCCTTTTAGGAATAAATACCTCCTCCAATTTCTCAAAATGCATCTTGGATTGGCCACAATAGTTTCTGCAAAATTATGACTTAAATAGTAAATTTCTGGAAAATGTACCATTCCTGCTCTAATTTCATCTTTTAACCTTAATTTTCTTTTAAATATTTTTACCTTTACTTTGGATAAACTTCATTGTTGCTGGTGAAAGTGTCTTCATCTCTTTTTAACCCTAACTACCTCCATGTTTACTTTTACTGTTTACCTTGATTACTCTTTTCTTTCATCTATCTTCACTTTGACTTTTCAATATGATACACTTTTACTGATACTCTTTCATCTGATACACTTTTACTTTGATGACCTGTCAATATAATTTACTATGTTTTTACTTTTACTGTACATTTTAACTTATTACTGTGTATTTCAACATTAAATTATTTAGTTTTTTTATATGTATCAGCATATGGTAATGGATATTGATCAACTTTCTGTATGTTTGAACTGTTTGTCTTTTGACTGTATGCTCTGTCTGGTTCTTTTGTTTTAACAATCAATGTCTCTGTGTGAATGATTTCTTTCTCTGTTCCATGTATAACTGTTTTCTTCTTCTGAATGAAGGTTTTTAAATAGATTTCCTTTCGAGTCTTGGAGTAAACAAGTTTTGTGACTAGCATCAAAACTATTTATCCAAGCTCTGGTATTCTACCAATTACCTACAAAATACAACAATTTGTTAATAAAACACAGGTTTGTGAGGAGGTGACTAGAGGCTGTACTAAAACTGGGAATAATTGTGGACAGAGTTCAGAAGGTGTTTGAGAGAGAATCCATGGTGAAATCATGTCTCAAAGGCTTAGTGTGGCGCTAGAAGGGTTTGATAGGTTTCACTGTGTAACTGGGTAAAATGCATGAAAATGAGGGTTTTTGGGGTTTTAACGGGTAATGGGTAAATTGATGTGGAATTTTATATTATGAACAGTGAGTGGTTTCGGGTTTAGCGGGGAGGCGGTATTGGAGGCCATCGCACCACTTTATTGAGGAGGCAATATTTTGGCAAGGTCACCCGATCTACCTTAACGCTTGACACGTAGCATATGGGGGCCCAGGCAATACGACTTTATCGGGCGGGTAAAGGTCGGACATCGGGTGAAACCGATATGGCTGTGAACCATTGGATTCAGGTGCTAACGATCGGATGGGGTTAATGGAGGGATTATCTTAACTTTATGGAGAATTGGTGAGTTAAGAGGGTTTTGTTGGGGGATAGGGTAGAAATATAGTTTATAGTTAAACTAAGGGTGGAATGAAAATAATACAAAGTATGATGTAATATTTGCTCTTTTCCTTTACATACACTTATACTTAGGATAAAATCCTTTTGTGACTATTTTGAGTGAAATGGAATTTAACATGGGGTTTTTTTACTTTTCATAGGCAAATGGAGTTTAACCTTAGGAAAAGGGGTTTTATTAGGGCAATGAAGGGACTTTTATGAAGGGAATTCTAACACTTGATGTCCATAAGTCATTAAGCTGAGGATTTGGTCCCACCAAAAGTCAGAGAAATGCTTTGAGCCTTTATGACTTAAAGGATTTTTAGTACTAGAACATACTTGAGGATGGGGAAATTAGTAAGTATAGGGATGAAATGAATGAGGGGGAGTCAATTAAATGAACTTGTAAACCTCTATTTTTGCTTTCTTAATTGCTCATGCACATTGAAACATATGATTAATCATGATAAATGTGCTTTTGTCCAATTAACTTTATACTTCAACAACCTTTCTTCTACTTACCCATTACTTACCCTAACATTTTTTCTTCACTTATTTGTTTGCATTTAAGCTAGCAGACCCTTTTCTTTCATTTTCTTTTATAAAACAAACTATATAATTCTAACCTTATATCTTCCAAGGGCTTGGATTAAACTGATGAGCTCCTTTTATTTTCTCTACCTATCTAATGATCTGCCAAGATTAAGCTGTTTGGTCAGATTTTATTCTCTAACTTTAAACATAAAATTCAAACCATGAAATAGTCAAGATTAAGTAGTTTGACTACCATGGGTTGTGGCATGTATGATAAGCTGCACACAACCATTATTTACGGACAGTAAAGCAGTAAAATAGTAGTGGCATTTGAATTTGCACACTTCCATGATCTATTTTTATCTCTTTTTGTGGGGTTAATATTTTTCACTTTTTTGATCTTTGTTTCTTTTTGTCCTTTGATTGTTCTTTTAGGACATACCCTCTTTACATTTTTTAATTTGGGAATACATTTGCAGAAAGCAAATGTATGTACAATATTACAATACTGACCATAGTCAATTCAAAATTATGAATCCTATTATTATAGGACCCTAACAGTGGCTCCACATGGGGATGGCATCTCCTTGTGAGATGTCAAGAACACCGTCGACTAGTAGCATGATCCTTTGGGCCAATCCCAAACATGTATATGCTTTGTTGTATAATCTCTATGACTAAAACTCTTGAACTGAAAATACACCCTTTTCTGCAAACTGAAATATGATTTGAAACTGAAAGAAGGTATTGCAATTCTCAAACCAAACTAATAGATCATCAAGATCTTTAGGACCTTCTTTTTGGGCTTCAACTTCTAATGAATTATTTCATAACTTGCTGAAAACTGAAAACTAAAATAAACTGAATTCCTACCTACTTATTCTAATGAGCTGTTCAACTGCTGGTTAGGTAAAATGAAACAGGCAATGCAACCATTCAAGCATTATGTAATTTGATGTATTTTGCTGCATTTTCTTGTTTGTGATCAAAACTGAGATTCTAAAACCAATTATAACCTTGTCAAAAAATAAGAAGATAAGGAAATACTTGATTTCCTTTGTTGACTCTAGAAACTCTACAAAAGGATCTTCCATTATATATACACTAATGTTTAACTGATCTAAGAAACTGTACAATTGTTTTGGATGGCCTCCATGCCATGAAAGTGAAATGTCATTCATCTTTATCACCTTGCAGATTTCCAGATAAGATTTGTGATGATATTTCTACCCTATGGAAGGATTACTACAACTTATTACATATGGGTTTTAATGGGACTTCATTGATTTCTGCATGCTGTTCATCATTTTCTTTGGAGATATTATACCATATTTCCTTTAAAAACTGAAATGATTCACAACATTGTGGTATAGAACTTTCCTGTGTCATCTGATCAGACATCTCAATAGAATTTGATAACTGCACTTGTGAAACTGAAGAATCCTGATTAAGATTTTCATTGTCTTCTTTGTTGTCAATATCAATACCTAAAGACTGCTGATTTTTGATTGCTTTAATTTTTTCTCTGATGAACTAAAATGAAGCAAAACAAAGAAGCAAAGAAGCTTCACTTATTTCCAAATTTTCTGCACTTTCTTCCTCACTTTCATAGCTAATATGAATAAGATGATCATTGTTTTCAAGCTGCTGAAAGTGAATTTATTTATTTCCCAAACTAGTTTCTGATTGCTATGTAAAGTTAGTTTAGATTTGAAGAACATAATTATCATCATACTGATCATATTTAGGAAAGTCATTAAAAGAAGTAATGTCATCAAACATACACATTAGATCAACAAATTGCCTCCCCACATATTGCTCTATAAATCTATCTTCTCCGCTCATGCTTTCAACTTTTCTCTTCTAATTTGTAGATTAACTTCTACATCTACTGCAATGTTCTACATTTGTTCCAGTGTTGAGGGGTTTCTTTCTCTTAGCTGAAATTCTATCTCTGGATCAAATGCTTTTGGATAATGCAAGAGAGCTAAATCAGGAGGAGGTCTTATATTTTATGGCATTGAATAATAGATTTGATTAAATCTGTCAGAAAATTGTTGTATTGTTTCATTTGGCTGTCTTTTTAACTGATTATATTCTTCTATGATCACAAAAATATTGACTTTGATTATCCATCTATTAAGGAAAAATTTGACAAACTGTTGGAAATTTGAGATGCTTGCAATAGGTAGATTCTTGAACCAACTCTTTACTCTACTTTTCAAAGAGAGAAAAAAGTCTGATTCTAACATCATCTTCATCGATCTCAAATAATTCTAGATAATTCTCAAAACCTTGAATATGTTTTTGGGTAGTGATTTTACCATCTTCTCCATCAAACCTAGGGAGATACTTGTAATAATTGTTAGGGAAAACATGAAGTGTAGGAGGTAAGATGAGTGGCTTATACCTATCAGGAACTTTCCAAGGTACAAGAATATGTACAGGGATTGTAAGATCATTCTTGATTATTTGAGATTTCTTGATTGGAAAATGATCATCATAAGATTCAAAAGAATTCTACTCAAATGTGTAAGGAGATTTTACATTTATAATTTTCAAAGGAAAATAATTAAAAACTAATCTAAGATCTTCTCTAAAATATAATATACATTGAAAAACCTTCTTGATGAGAAAAAACATGATGTCTTGGATAACAATCCAAGTTAGAAACCTGATCTTCCCATATTGTTCTTTCAGGTTCATTCCTCCAGTGGAGTCTTGATTGTGAAATTGATTTGGAGTTGCCAGGTGGATGATTTTAACCTTTGTGTGTCTGATCATTGTCCACCATCATAGATTAGATCTGAACCTGTAAAATATTTCTGAGGAAAATGTTAGTCGTCCCTAGTATGGTCGCTAGAAATGTTATCACTCTGATAATTCTTTTGAAGTAAAAAGAAAGAAAAACCAAAGGTAACCACAAACCGCTTTTGGAGATCAGGACCTAGCCTTCTTGATGCTCAGAGAGGGCTCTCTCTTTAAAATTTAACTTTGTTTTAGTTAAGATGTTCTTAGGCTAGTTATGATTGTTCAAGGGGTTTCTGATTTGTTTTGAGATTAGGTGGTGAGATCTGCTTAGACAGATGGATGAAATGATGCCTTTAGACCATTGGGATATGGAGTCAAAAAATAAGAGAGCAAAACTAGATTATCTCACTAAATGGAATGTTCCAACGGCAAGATAGCAGAGTGTTTTTCAGATCTTTGAGATAGAGGGGCGAAAGGGTTTCACTTGGGGTGAGAGAGCAGTTAAGGGTTCTCAGACCCGGATAATGAATGAGGAATGAAGGGGTAATAAAAATCAAAGGGCAATTAAGAATCCTTTAACCTGGATATTCAAGAAATCAATCTAAATCAAAGAGAAATTAAGAATTCTTTAATTTAGACATCAACAGAAAACATTTAAATGCATAACTGTTAAAACAAAGTGTAATGAAACAAGTTTTGAAGTATTATTCCAGTTATAACATTTAGATTGAGAAATACATTAAAGATTATGAATAAATTTGAGAAAAATAACAATAACACATGAAAATACTTGTCTGAAATTCGCTCAACACATGAATCCTTGGAAATGTTTGATCTTTATTTATCAATCCAGCTTGCTGGCTCAACAAATGATACAATAACCCTCTGGGTTTTCTGATCAAAAAGTCTATAGAAATGTCTAATAGAATCCACCTCAAAATACTTCAAATGAAGAAGTACTTATACAAATTCTAAACTGAAATATCTTGAAAAAATATCAAGGTTGGTTTTACAAATATCCCAAATTGTTTTACATTAATAGAACTTAAATAAAGGACACTCAAAACTAATGAATATTTTTGGAACTATATTTATGGATTGATGGTGACAAAGAAGAGAAATTCTAATTTGATAACAACTCTTAATTGATGATGAAGCTTCCAAGTCACTAACTATCTCCTTCCTTTGTGCATTCTGCCCCAGAAATTCTGCAAAATTAAGGTCCAGTGATACATTTGTATATCTCAATACAAGATAGATATGTAAAAAGTGAAAGAGGTTACTGTATATAAGTATTTTTTGGAGATAAACCTCTTTCAGTTTCCCAAAATTCAGCTTCAACTATTAACAATATTCTTTGAAAAAAGATGACAAAAACAGGACTTTGCATAGTCCGAAAAATAGGCTGTGAAGATATGAATTTATATCCCTTTTTGTAATACCCATGTAAAAAGTGAGATATGGTTTTGTATATTGGCCTTTTAGGAACACATACCTCCTCCAGTTTCTTAAAATGCATCTTTTATTGGCCACAATTATTTCTTCCAAATTATGACTTAAACAGGGAATTTATGGAAATGTACCATTCTTGCTCTAATTTCATCTTTTAACCTTAATTTTCTTTTTACTGTTTTTACCTTTACTTTGGATAATCTTCATTGTTGCTGGTGATAGCGTCTTCATCTCTGTTTAACCTTTCCTCCATGTTTACTTTCACTATTTACCTTGACTGCTCTGTTTTTTCATCTATCTTCACTTTGTTTTTTCAATTTGATACACTTTTACTGATACTCTTTCATCTGATACACTTTTACTTTGATGACCTGTCAATATCCTTTATTGTGTTTTTACTTTTAATGTACATTTTAACTTTTTACTGTGTATTTCAACAATAAATTATTTAGTTTTTTTATATGTATCAACATATGGTAATGGATATTGATAAACTTTCTGTATGTTTGATCTGTTTGTCTTTTGACTGTATGCTCTGTCTGGTTCCTTTGTTTTAACATTCAATGTCTCTGTGTGAATGATTTCTTTCTCTGTTCTGTGCATAATTGTTTTTTCTTCTGAATGAAGGTTTTTAAATAGATTTCCTTTCGAGTCTTGGAATAAACAAGTTTTGTGACTAGCATGAAAACTGTTTCTCCAAGCTCTGGTATTCTGATAATTACCTGCAAAATACCAAGATTTTTTAATAAAACACAGGTTTGCGAGGAGGTGACGAGAGGCCGTATTGAAACTGGGAAGAATTGTGGACAGAGTCAGGAAGGTGTTTGAGAGGGAATCCATGGTGAAACCATGTCTTAGAGGCTCAGGGTGGCACCAGAAGGGTTTGATAGGTTTCGCTATGTAACTAAGTGAACTGCATGAAAATCAGGGTTTTTGGGGTTTTAACGGGTGATGGGTAAATTGGCGCAAAATTTTATATTATGAACAATGAGTGGTTTCGGGTTTAGTGGGGAGGCGATATCGGAGGCCATCGCACTGCTTTATCGAGGAGGCAGTATTTTGGCGAGGTCACCTGATCTACCTTAATGCTTGACAAGTAGCAGAAGGGGGGCATGAAATACCACTTTATCGGGTGGGTAAAGGTCAGATATCTGGTGAACCCGATATGGCTATGAACAGTTGGATTCGGGTGCTGATAATTGAATGAGATATTGAGGGATTATCTTAACTTTACGGAGAATTGGTGAGTTAAGAGGGTTTTGTTGGGGGGATAGGGTAAAAATATAGTTTATAGTTAAACTAAGGATAGGGGTAATATATGCGGGGATTTATTTATATACGAGGAAAAATGGTATATCGGGAGCTATATTATTAAGTTAGAAATTAATATGAACCGAAATGAGTGGAATGAAAATAATACAAAGTATGATGTAATATTTGCGCTTTTCCTTTACATACACTTATACTTAGGATAAAATCTTTTTATGGGTATTTTGAGTGAAATGGAATTTAACATGGGGTATTTTTACTTTTCATAGGCAAATGGAGTTTAACCTTAGGAAAAGGGGTTTTATTAGGGTAATGAACGGAAATGACTTTTATGAAGGGAATTCTAACTCTTGATTTCCATAAGTCATTAAGCCGAGGGTCCGGTCCCACCAAAAGTCAAAGAAATTCTCTAAGCCTTTATGACTTGAAGGATTTTTAGTACTAGTACATACTTGAGGATGGGGAAATTAGTAAGTATAGGGATGAAATGAATGAGTGGGAGTCAATTAAATGAACTTGTCAACCTTTGTTTTGCTTTCTTAATTACTCATGCACATTGAAACATATGATTAAGCATGATAAATGTGCTTTTGTCCAATCAACTTTATACTTCAGCAACCTTTCTTCTACTTACCCATTACTTACCCTAAAATTTTTTCTTTACTTATTTGGGTGCATTTAAGCTAGCAGAACCTTTTCTTTCATTTTCTTTTATAAAACAAACTGTCTACTTCTAACCTTATATCTTCCAAGGGCTCAGATTAAACTGATGAGCTCCTTTTACCTATCTAATGATTTGCCAAGATTAAGTTGTTTGGTCAGATTTTATTCTCTAACTATAAACATAAAACTCAAATAATGAAATAGTCAAGATTAAGCAGTTTGACTACCATGGGTTGTGGCATGTATGAAAAGCTACACACAACCATTATTTGCAGAAAGTAAAGCAGTAAAATAGTAGTGGCATTTGAATTTGCACACTTTCATGATCTATTTTTATCTATTTTTGTGGGGTTCATATTTTTCACTTTTTTGATCTTTGTTTCTTTTTGCCCTTTTATTGTTCTTTTAGGGCATACCCTCTTTACATTTTTTAACTTGGGAATACATTTGTAGAAAGCAAATGTATGTACAATATTACAATACTGATTATAGTCAATTCAAAATTATGAATCCTATTATTATAGGACCCTAATAGTGGCTCCACATGGGGATGACCATCTCCTTGTGAGATGTCAAGAACACTGTCACTAGTAGCCTGATCCATTGGGCCAATCCCAAACATGTATATTCTTTGTTGTATAATCTCTGTGACTGAAACTCTTGAACTGAAAATACACACTTTTCTACAAACTGAAATCTGATCTGAAACTGAAAGAAGGTACTGCAATTCTCAAACCAAACTAATAGATCATCAAGATATTTGGGACCTTATTTTTGGGCTTCAACTTCTAATGAATTATTTCATAACTTGCTAAAAACTAAAAACTAAAATAAACTGAATTCCTACCTACTTACTCTAATCAGTTGTTCAACTGTTGGTTAGGTAAAATGAAACAACCAATGCAACCATTCAAGCATTATGTAATTTGATGTATTTTGCTACATTTGCTTGTTTGTGATCAAAACTGAGATTCTAAAACCAATTATAACCTTGTCAACAAATGAGAAGATAAGGAAATACTTGATTTCCTTTGTTGACTCTAGAAACTGTACAAAAGGATCTTCCAAGATATATACAATAATGTTTAACTAATCTAAGCAACTGTATAATTGTCCTGGATGGCCTCCATGCCATGAAATTGAAATGTCATTTTCATCTTTATCACCCTGCAGATTTTCGGATAAGCTTTGTGATGATATTTCTACCCTTACATATGGGTTTTAATGGGACTTCATGGATTTCTGCATGTTGTTCATCCTTTTCTTTAGAGATATTATAGCATATTTCCTTTAAAAACTGAAATGATTCACAACATTGTGGTATAGAACTTTCCTATTTCGTCTGATCAGACGTCTCAATAGAATTTGATAACTGCACTTGTGAAACTGAAGAATCTTGATTAAGATTTTCATTGTCTTCTTTGTTGTCAATATCAATACCTAAGGACTACTGATTTTTTATTTCTTTAAAGTTTTCTCCGATGAACTGAAATGAAACAAAACAAAGAGGAAATGAAGCTTCACTTATTTCCAAATTTTCTGCACTTTCTTCCTCACTTTCATAGCTGATATGAATAAGATGATCACTGTTTTCAAGTTGCTGAAAGTGAATTTCTTTATTTCCCAAACTAGTTTCTGATTGCTCTATAAAGTTAGTTTGGATTTGAAGAACATAATTATCATCATACTGATCATATTTACGCAAATCATTAAAAGAAGTAATGTCATCAAACATACACATTAGATCAGTAGATTGCCTCTCCACATATTGCTCTATAAATCTATCTTCTGATCTATGGTAGTTGGAATTAGCAGGAATTTGTTCATGGCTATCAACCTCTTCTTTTTGTGAAATAAATGTGTCATGGTGATTTTGAACAAAATTTTTATCTTTCATGGTGATCTTCTGTATCCTTTCCTCTATTTTTCTTACCAAAATGTCGAGTTTTACCTCTACAATGTTGTTCTTCTCCGCTCCTGCTTTCAACTTTTCTCTTCTAATTTGTAGATTAACTTCTACATCTACTGCAATGTTCTGCATCTGTTCCAGTGTTGAGGGGTTTCTTTCTCTTAGCTGAAATTCTATCTCTGGATCAAATGCTTTTGGATAATGCAAGAGAGTTGAATCAGGAGGAGGTCTTATATTTGATGGCATTGAATAATAGATTTGATTAAATTTGTTAGAAAATTGTTGTATTGTTTCATTTGGCTATATTTTTAACTGATTATATTCTTCTATGATCACAAAAATATTGACTTTGATTATCCATCTATGAAGGGAAAATTTGACAAACTGTTGGAAATTTGAGATGCTTGTAATAGGTAGATTCTTGGACCAACTCTTTACTAAAGTCTTATTCTAACATCATCTTCATCAATCTCAAATAAGTCCAGATAATTCTGAAAACCTTGAATATGTTTTTGGGCAGTGATTTTACCATCTTCTCCATCAAACCTAAGGAGATACTTGTAATAATTGTTAGGGAAAACATGGAGTGTAGGAGGTAAGATGAGTGGCTTATACCTATCAGGAACTTTCCAAGGTATAGGAATATGTACAGGGATTGTAAGATCATTCTTGATTATTTGAGATTTTTTGATTGGAAAATGATCATCATAAGATTCAAAAGAATTATGCTCAAATGTGTAAAGAGATTTTATATTTATAATTTTCAAAGGAAATAATTAAAAACTAATCTAAGATCTTCTCTAAAATCCAATATACATTGAAAAACCTTCTTGATGAGAAAAAACATGATGTCTTGGATAACAATCCAAGTTAGGAACCTGATCTTCCCATATTTTTCTTTTAGGTTCATTCCTCCAGTGGAGTCTTGATTGTGAAATTGATTTGGAGTCGCTAGGTGGATGATTTTAACCTTTGTGTGTCTGATCAATGTCCACCATCATAGACCAGATCTGAACCTGTAAGATATTTTTGAGGAAAATATTAGTCATCCCCAGTATGGTCGCCATAAATGTTATCACTCTGATAATTCTTTTGAAGTAAAAGGAAAGAAAAACCAAAGGTAACCACAAACCACTTTTGAAGATCAGGACATAGCCTTCCTGATGCTCAGAGAGGCTCTCTCTTTAAAATTTAACTTTGTTTTAGTTAAGATGTTTTTAAGCTAGTTATGATTGTTCAAGGGGTCTCTGATTTGTTTTTAGATTGGGTGGTGGGATCTGCTTAGACAGATGGATGAAATGATGTCTTTAGACCATTGGGCTATGGAGTAGAGAAAAACTTGATTAACTCACTAAAGGGAACGTTCCAAGGGCAAGATAGCAGAGTGTTCTTTAGATCTTTGAGACAGAGGGGCGAAAGGGTTTCACTTGGGGTGAGAGAGCAGTTAAGGGTTTTCATACCCAGATAATGAATGAGGAATGAAGGGGTAATCAAAATCAAAGGTCAATTAAGAATCCTTTAACATGGATATTCAAGAAATCAATCTAAATCAAAGAGAAATTAAGAATTCTTTAATTTAGACATCAGCAGAAAACATTAAATGCATAACTGTTAAAACAGAGTGTAATGAAACAAGTCCTTAAGTATTATTCAAGTTATAACATTTATATTGAGAAATACATTAAAGATTATGAATAACTTTTTGATAAAATAACAATAACACATGAAAATACTTGTCTGCAATTCACTCAACACATGAATCCTTGGAAATTTTTGATCTTTATTTATCAATCCAGCTTGCTAGCTCAATAAATGATACAATAACCCTCTGGGTCTTCTGATAAAAAATTCTATAGAAATGTATAATAGAATCCACCTCAAAATACCTCAAATGAAGAAGTACTTATACAAATTCTAAACTGAAATATCTTGAAAAAATATCAAGGTTGGTTTTACAAATATCTCAAACTGTTTTACATTAATAGAACTTAAATAAAGGACACTCAAAACTAATGAATCTATTTGGCACTATATTTATGGATTGATGGGGACAAAGAAGAGAAATTTGAATTTTATAGCAACTCTTAATTGATGATGAAGCTTCCAAGTCACTAACTACCTCCTTCCTTTGTGCATTCTGCCCTAGAAATTCTGCAAAATTAGGGTCCAGTGATACCCTTGTGTTATAGACATATTTGGGCACTGCAACCCCAATCACATATGTCCATAAACCAAGGGCTTCTAAGTCCCTAAAAGTGTTGTTTCATAGCCTAAAGGAGCAAGGTCAGTTGATTACATCATCTCCCAGAAGTTCTTCATGAAAAAATACTCAGAACTGGTCAAAGCAAGACCATACAGACTGCCCAGTGCTAAAGGTGAGATGCATCTCACCTGCCACATGAAAAAAGTACGATGCATACTGGAAAGCCCTTCTATAGGATGCGATGAGCGAAAGCAGACAAATGGCACAAGCAGTTTTCTAGGTGGAAACCCAGAGAATCTTCTAGAAACTACCCATTTGACACTTGCCTCTCTGAGTTCGCCCAGGGATGAGTAAGAGATCTAAAATTTCCATGTGGAACCAGGAACTATCAGATAGATGACACTAATCAAAATCCCAGAAGCTGACTCACCCCCTGCAAATATCTATAAATGGATCCCTCATCCAAGAGATCCAAAGGTTGGAATTTGGTAATTTGCAAAGAGGTGCTGTTGGTTTCTCTTTGAAGACATTGTTGGGTGATCTTGCTTTATGTGAGGTGAAGAGGGCTTTCAAGCTGGGAGGATGGCGCTGGGTCAGACCAAGTGGTTGTAATCCTCTCTTCTATGACTTTTTACTAATAAAGCTATTTGAGTTTTCCTCCATATTCTTGTGTATCTCTGAATGTTGTGTTGTTATATGCATTTATATGGTCAATATATATCTGATCCTATATTGTTTACAGTGAAAGATCTCTATGCTTTGATGGTATTATGCTGCTGTGAATCTACAGGTGCTCTTTGAAGCTAGACAAGTAAGGAAGCAGTGGCGAGATTTTGTCAAAGGGGAAAGGAAACAAGCAAGGAGCCAAGCGAAAGACTGAAGTTGGTACTCTCTGCTTCTTTCTCATCTCTCTCTCGTAAAGGAAAAACAAGTGACTTTAATCTGTTTGTTTCTAAGATAGCTACCCATCTTAGTGGGACTAGCAGCTCTGAATAGACACTAGATTTCTTGATAACACCTTGTATATCTCAATATGAGATAGATATGTAAAAAGTGAAAGAGGTTATTGTAGATAAGTATGTTATGGAGATAAATCTCTTTCTGGTTCCCAAAATTCAGCTCCAGCTATTAACAATATTCTCTGAAAAAAGATGTCAAAAATAGGGCTTTGCATAGTGTGAAACATAGGCTGTGAAGATATGAATTTATCTCCCTTTTTGTAATACCTGTGTAAAAAGTGAGATAGGGTTTTGTAGATTGGCCTTTTAGGAACACAAACCTCCTCCAGTTTCTCAAAATGCATCTTGGATTGGCCACAATAGTTTCTGCAAAATTATGACTTAAACATGAAATTTCTGGAAAATGTACCATTGAAAACTAAAACTGAAAACTAAAATAAACTGAATTCCTACCTACTTACTCTAATCAGCTGTTCAATCGCTGGTTAGATAAAATGAAACAACCAATGCAACCATTCAAGAATTATGTAATTTGATGTATTTTGCTGCATTTACTTGTTTGTGATCAAAACTGAGATTCTAAAACCAATTATAACCTTGTCAACAAATGAGAAGATAAGGAAATACTTGATTTCCTTTGCTTACTATAGAAACTGTACAAATGGATCTTCCAAGATATATACACTAATATTTAACTGATCTAAGCAACTGTACAATGGATCTAGATGGCCTCCATGCCATGAAAGTGAAATGTCATTTTCATGTTTATCACCCTGCATATTTTCAAATAAGCTTTGTGATGATATTTCTACCCTGTGGAAGGATTGCTACAACCTATTACATATGGGTTTTAATGGGACTTCATGGATTTCTACATGCTGTTCATCCTTTTCTTTGGAGATATTATACCATATTTCCTTTAAAAACTGAAATGATTCACAACATAGTGGTATAAAACTTTCTTGTGTCATCTGATCAGACGTCTCAATAGAATTTGATAACTACACTTGTGAAACTGAAGAATCCTGATTAAGATTTTCATTGTCTTCTTTGTTGTCAATATCAATACCTAAAGACTGCTAATTTTTGATTTCTTTAAAGTTTTCTCTGATGAATTGAAATGAAACAAAACAAAGAGGCAAAGAAGCTTCACTTATTTCCAAATTTTCTGCACTTTCATAGCTGATATGAATAAGATGATCACTGTTTTCAAGCTACTGAAAGTGAATTTCTTTATTTCCCAAACTAGTTTTTGATTGCTCTGTAAAGTTAGTTTGGATTTGAAGAACATAATTATCATCATACTGATCATATTTAGGCAAATCATTAAAACAAGTAATGTCATCAAACATACACATTAGATCACTAGATTTCCTCTCCACATATTGTTATACAAATCTATCTTCTGATCTATTGTAGTTGGAATTAGTAGGAATTTGTTCATGGCTATAAACCTCTTCTTTTTGTGAAATAAATGTGTCATGGTGATTTTGAACAAAAAATTTATCTTTCATGGTGATATTTAGTATCCTTTCCTCTATTTTTATTACCAAATTGTCAAGTTTTACCTCTGCAATGTTGTTCTTCTCCACTTCTTCTTTCAACTTTTCTCTTCTAATTTGTAGATTAACTTCTACATCTACTGCAATGTTCTTCATCTGTTCCAGTGTTGAGGAGTTTCTTTCTCTTAGCTGAAATTCTATCTTTGGATCACACGCTTTTGGATAATGCAAGAGAGCTAAATCAGGAGGAGGTCTTATATTTGATGCCAATGAATAATAGATTTGATTAGATCTGTCAGAAAATTGTTGTATTGTTTCATTTGGCTGTCTTTTTAACTGATTATATTCTTCTATGATCACAAAAAGATTGATTTTGATTATCCATCTATTAAGGAAAAATTTGAAAAACTGTTGGAAATTTGAGATGCTTGCAATAGGTAGATTCTTGAACCAACTCTTTGCTCTACTTTGCAAAGAGAGAGAGAAAATTCTGATTCTAACATCATCTTCATCAATCTCAAATAAGTCCAGATAATTCTCAAAACCTTGAATATGTTTTTGGGCAGTGATTTTACCATCTTCTCCATCAAACCTAGGGAGATACTTGTAATAATTGTTAGGGAAAACATGGAGTGTAGGAGGTAAGATGAGTGGCTTATACCTATCAGGAACTTTCCAAGGTACAAGAATATGTACAGGGATTGTAAGATCATTCTTGATTATTTGAGATTTCTTGATTGGAAAATGATCATCATAAGATTCAAAAGAATTATGCTCAAATGTGTAAAGAGATTTTATATTTATAATTTTTAAAGGAAAATAATTAAAAACTAATCTAAGATCTTCTCTAAAATCCAATATACATTGAAAAACCTTCTTGATGAGAAAAAACTTGATGACTTGGATAACAATCCAAGTTAGGAACCTGATCTTCCCAAATTGTTCTTTCAGGCTCATTCCTCCAGTGGAGTCTTGATTGTGAAATTGATTTGGAGTCGCCAGGTGGATGAGTTTAACCTTTGTGTGTCTAATCACTGTCCACCATCATAGATCAGATCTGAACCTGTAAAATATTTTTGAGGAAAATATTAGTCGTCCCCAATATGGTTGCCAGAAATGTTATCACTCTGATAATTCTTTTGAAGTGAAAAGAAAGAAAAACCAAAGGTAACCACAAACTGCTTTTGGAGACAAGGACCTAGCCTTCCTGATGCTCATAGATGGCTCTCTCTTTAAAATTTAACTTTGTGTTAGTTAAGATGTTTTTAGGCTAGTTATTATTGTTCAGGGGGTTTCTGATTTGTTTTGAGATTGGGTGGTGGGATCTACTTAGACAGATGGATGAAATGATATCTTTAGACCATTGGGCTATGGAGTCAAAAAATAAGAGAGCAAAACTGGATTAACTCACTAAAGGGAACGTTCCAAGGTTAAGATAGCAGAGTGTCTTTTTCAGATCTTTGAGATAGAGGGGCGAAAGGGTTTCTCTCAGGGTGAAAGAGTAGTTAAGGTTCTTAGACCCAAATAATGAATGAGGAATAAAGGGGTAATCAAAATAAAAGGGCAATTAAGAATCCTTTAACTGGGATATTCAAGAAATTAATCTAAATCAAAGAGCAATTAAGAATTCTTTAATTTAGACATCAACAGAAAACATTTAAATGCATAACTATTAAAACAGAGTGTAATGAAGCAAGTTCTTAAGTATTATTCCATTTATAACATTTAGATTGAGAAATACATTAAATATTATGAATAAATTTGAGAAAAATAACAATAACACGTGAAAATACTTGTCTTAAATTCACTCAACACATGATTCCTTGGAAATGCTTGATCTTTATTTATCAATCCAGCTTGCTGGTTCAGCAAATGATACAATAACCCTCTGGGTCTTCTGATAAAAAAGTATATAGAAATGTCTAATAGAATCCACCTCAAAATACTTCAAATGAAGAAGTGCTTATACAATTCTAAACTGAAATATCTTGAAAAAATATCAAGGTTGGTTTTACAAATATCTCAAACTATTTTACATTAATATAACTTAAATAAAGGACACTCAAAACTAATGAATCTATTTGGCACTATATTTATGGATTGATGGTGACAAAGAAGAGAAATTTGAATTTGATAGCAAATCTTAATTGATGATGAAGCTTCCAAGTCACTAACTACCTCCTTCCTTTATGCATTCTGCCCCAGAAATTCTACAAAATTAGGGTCCAGTGATACCCTTGTATATCTCAATACGAGATAGATATGTAAAACATGAAATAGGTTATTGTAGATAAGTATGTTATGGAGATAAAACTCTTTTAGTGTCCTAAAATTCAGCTCCAACTATTAACAATATTCTCTGCAAAAAGATGTCAAAAACAGGACTTTACATAGTCTGAAAAATAGGTTGTGAAGATATGAATTTATCTCCATTTTTGTAATACCTGTGTAAAAAGTGAGATAGGTTTTTGTAGATTGGCCTTTTAGGAACACAAAACTCCTCCAGTGTCTCAAAATGCATCTTTGATTGAACACAATAGTTTCTGCCAAATTGTGACTTAAACAGGAAATTTCTAGAAAATGTACCATTCCTGCTATGATTTCATCTTTTAACCTTAATTTTCTTTTAATTGTTTTTACCTTTACTTTGGATAAACTTCATTGTTTCTGGTGAAAGTGTCTTCATCTCTATTTAACCCTTACCTCCTCCATTTTTACTCTTACTGTTTGCCTTGACTGCTCTATTTTTTCATCTATCTTCACTTTGATTTTTCAATCTGATACACTTTTACTGATACTCTTTCATCTGATACACTTTTAATTTGATGACCTGTCAATATCCTTTACTGTGTTTTTAATTTTACTATACATTTTAACTTTTTACTTTGTATATCAACATTAAATTATTTAGTCTTTTATATGTATCAGCATATGGTAATGGATATTGATCAACTTTCTGTATGTTTGATCTGTTTGTCTTTTGACTGTATGCTTTGTATGGTTCCTTTGTTTTAACAATCAATCTCTATGTGTGAATGATTTCTTTTTCTGTTATATGTATAACTGTTTTCTTCTTCTGAATGAAGGTTTTTAAATAGATTTCCTTTCGAGTCTTGGAGTAAACAAGTTTTGTGACTAGCATCAAAACTATTTATCCAAGCTCTGGCATTTTGCTAATTACCTACAAAATAGAACGATTTGTTAATAAAACACAAGTCTGTGAGGAGGTGACCGGAGGCCGTACTGAAACTGGGAAGAACTGTGGACAGAGTCTGGAAGGTGTTCGGGAGGGAATCCATGGTGAAATCATGTCTCAGAGGCTCAGGGTGGCGCCGAAAGGGTTTGATAGGTTTCACTGTGTAACTGAGTAAAATGCATGAAAATGAGGGTTTTCGGGGTTTTAACGGGTAATGGGTAAATTGGCGCGGAATTTTATATTATGAACAGTGAGTGGTTTCGGGTTTAGCGGGGAGGCGGTATCGGAGGCCATCGCACCACTTTATCGAGGAGGCGGTATTTTGGTGAGGTCACTCGATCTACCTTAACGCTTGACACGTAGCAGATGGGGGCCTGGGCAATACCACTTTATTGGGTGGGTAAAGGTCAGATATCGGGTGAACCCGATATGGCTGTGAACCGTTGGATTCGGGTGCTGACGATTGGAGGGGGTTAATGGGGGGATTATCTTAACTTTACAGAGAATTGGTGAGTTAAGAGGGTTTTGTTGGGGGGTAGGGTAAAAATATAGTTTATAGTTAAACTAAGGGTAGGGGTAATATATACGGGGATTTATTTATATACGAGGAAAAAGGGTATATCAGGAGCTATATTATTAAGTTAGAAATTAATATGAATTGAAATGAGCGGAATGAAAATAATACAAAGTATGATGTAATATTTGCGCTTTTCCTTTACATACACTTATAATTAGGATAAAATCTTTTTGTGGGTATTTTGAGTGAAATGGAATTTAACATGGGGTTTTTTACTTTTCATAGGCAAATGGAGTTTAACCTTAGGAAAAGGGGTTTTATTAGGGTAATGAAGGGAAATGACTTTTATGAAGGAAATCCTAACACTTGACGTCCATAAGTCATTAAGCCTAGGGTCTGGTCCCACCAAAAGTCAGAGAAATGCTCCGAGCCTTTATGACTTGAAGGATTTTTAGTACTAGAACATACTTGAGGATTGGGAAACTAGTAAGTATAGGGAGGAAATGAATGTGGGGGAGTCAATTAAATGAACTTGTAAACCTCTGTTTTTTCTTTCTTAATTGCTCATGCTCATTGAAACATATGATTAAGCATGATAAATGTACTTTTTTCCAATCAACTTTATACTTCAACAACCTTTCTTCTACTTACCCATTACTTACCCTAACATTTTTTCTTCACTTATTTGGGTGCATTTTAAGCTAGCAAACCCTTTTCTTTTCTTTTCTTTTATAAAACAAACTATCTACTTCTAACCTTATATCTTCGAAGGGCTCAGATTAAACTGATGAGCTCATTTTATTTTCTTTACCTATCTAATGATCTGCCAAGATTAAGCTGTTTGGTCAGATTTTATTCTCTAACTATAAACATAAAATTCAAAGAATGAAATAGTCAAGATTAAGCAGTTTGACTACCATGGTTGTGGCATTTATGACAAGCTGCACACAACCATTATTTGCGGACAGTAAAGCAGTAAAATAGTAGTGGCATTTGAATTTGCACACTTTCATGATCTATTTTTATCTCTTTTTGTGGGGTTCATATTTTTCACTTTTTTTATCTTTGTTTCTTTTTTTCCTTTGATTGTTCTTTTAGGACATACCCTCTTTACATTTTTTAATTTGGGAATACATTTGCAGAAAGAAAATGTATGTACAATATTACAATACTGACCATAGTCAATTCAAAATTATGAATCTTATTATTATAGGACCTTAACACAGTGCACTGTCTCAAGACCATGGTTGCACTGGGCGCAGTTTAGAAATTTTTTTCATCAATTTTACCCAAAATCTCTTCATTTTTTTGCATGAAATGGATCCTAACTAAGCCTATGGTGTGATTTCAGACTTTTTTCGGATCAGAATGGATATTACTTAGCGTGAAAGAGAACATGAAGAACAGGATATGGTTTCCCTAAATGATCCTGGTACTGTTGAGGCCCTCAGAGATTGTGGGTTACTCAAATATTTCAGGTTATCCGGGATGAGGCAATAGTTAGAACTATTGCAGTTCTTGGTTCATTCATGGGATCTAGCAGAACAAGATTTTCACATAGGGGACAAAGTGCTCCCTATATTGATTGATGACATTTAATTTCTCGCAGGATTGTTGAGACATGGTGCCCCCATTTCTCTTTCAGGTTCTGACCATAGGGTTGAATCAGTGAGGGACTACATTCGACAATTCTGTGTCCAGGTACACAGGCTAGAAAATATGGGAAGATAAACATCAGGGATGTTTGTGATTTTCCCTTGCGAACAATCCTCTTTACTATCGCAAAGTTGGCAGGTAGTGCGACACTTCATCTGGCGAATAGATCATACATGCAGTATGCGCTCGAGTGTCTTGAGCCAACTATATTCAACTGGTGTGAGGCAATACTTTCTTCGATGAAAGAGCAACTAACTAAAGTAAAGAGCGGCAAGATGAAATTTTTTGGCTATGGTTCAATCTTGATTTCTTTTACTTTGGAGAGAATTCCATTGATGCAACCTCAGCATGTGTCACTGAGTTTAACTGGTCCTAGAGATCCACAGATGCAGAGATGGGTCAAGTTGATGGCTAGACATGCTGGTCAGTCATCAATCTCATTTCCTACTGCATTCTTCAGTTGGCTCCGTCGACAACACATTGTCATCGAGGGGCATCCGTATGCAGGGATGGTTTTTCGTAGAGATCCAGATTTCAGATTACCATTGGGTGCTCAATGGGGTGTTATAGGTAAACTGTTTTGACCATGTGTTTTTGATTTTTTGAGTTTTTACATGTTTTTGTGTTTTTGATGTTTCCAAGAATAAACTAAAAATGTTCTCATGCATACAGATATTGGCATTGTTCGACCAATGGGTCATCAACAAGAGGCAGGTGAACCAACGCGGAGAAATGTCGGAAGATCAGTTCTCCAGGATTTGGATTTGATCGAGACACTGGCGGAGTTGCAGGATCATATAGAGGGGTTAACCCTCGGTATACCGGATGTTTGGATCGAGGAGTTACCGATGAGACTATAACACCATACGTTTGGTGTACCTAGTCTTTGAATGAGGCTATTGCGCATGATAGCTCGGGCGGTGACCTATTATCATGAGCATCATTAGATCTACCTAGGATGATTTACTATATCCATTTTGAGGTTTTGAGGTCAGATGACCAACATGTCTTGGACACAATTTTTTGTAAAAACTTTAAACATCTATCTATTTTAATTTTAGTGTTTTTATATGGTTATGTGTAATCCTATTCAACTGTTGATGTGAATTAAAAATTTAGTTTTTACATATGTCGTAAATGTCTGTTTAACACATAGTTTGCTAAAGAATCAGTCAATGTGTTAAAGTTTCTAGAAATGTGTTGATATTGAATGTAATCAAAATTTCTTTCCAAGAGACGAACTCTAAGGAACATACGATAAATAGTTGGATTTTGGCTGGTATAAACATTTGTAAGTTATAGTACGACAAGTTGTGAGTCTAGCCTAATGATGATTCGGTGAATGCCAAGTGAAATGGCATTAGAGAGGAGTTCTATTAATGCGCTATACTCAACGATATTGTCCGTAGAACGACCGATACAAATCCCTTGAAAACTCACTAACTCGCCACTTGGAGTGAATATGGCCCATGCTGCAGAAGATAGGTTCTGCGTACTACGACTAGAACCATCAGCATAACCAACAAATGATTCCCAAGATTCTGACATCTGCAACAAATGAAAAGTGGATTACTTAACCACATGAAAAACTCTAAAAGTCACACTGTGACACACACACACAATCAAAGCATATATACAGTGTTTTTACTACTCATAGTCAAGCATAGTAACGTTTAAGATACAACCCGTTTCGGGGCTGCGACAATGGAATTCCATCATAATCAACCAACTTGTAAGTGCCTTTTGCCAAAACATGCTTGACAATATAGGGGCCCATCCATAATGGTTCAAATTTTCCTACTCCTAATTTATCTGCTTCCTGATCATAAAGCAAGACCAAGTCTCCTTCTAAGAATATGTGAGGCTTGACATTGCGGTCATATTGCGCCTTAATTCATTTCTTATGTGCTTCGTTGGCCAATGTGGCTTCATGACATGTTTCATCTAGATGGACGAGTTCTAAGAAACGTGCTCCCTCATCAGAAGTGTTAGGTAACAATTCAATTGCGAGTTTTAGTGATGAAATTTCACATTGTATTGGCAAGATTTCCTCCAGACCATACACCAATTGAAAAGGTGTGAATCCAGTTACGTTTCTTACCGAGGTTTGGTAAGACCACAAAGATGAGTACAAGATAAAATGGCAGTTTCTTTTGTGAACTCCTATCATTAGTTGAAGCATTCACTTAAGGATTTTGTTGATGGCTTCAACTTGTCCATTAGGCCATGGATAATAAGGAAGTACATGGATGAGCTACAATATACTTACGTACATGGAATGAGGTATCACACTCGAAATGTATCACAGACCATTAGCGACAACTACTATGTTTAGCGACGCCAGAACACGTCTCTAGCCTAGACCTCTAAATGTTATGCGTTAAGTTACAATGCTCCATTAGGTTAATTGAGATAAATTTTAGTTGATCTTGTTTAAAAGTTTGCCTTTCAAGTTCACCGCGTGATGTTTCTGAAAGTCTTAGAATGCAACTAAAATGAGAAACATTCTTTTCATTTGATTTAAACAATGAAAATCATAACTAAAAGGGATAGAGCAATCAAAATATTTAAACAAAGAGCATAGAGCACATCTAATGCAACTTTCCCTATGCTATTCCTACAAGCACACACAAACTTCTAAATGCGTTATGCATATTTTTCTTTTCATTCCTTTATTGTTTAGATGAACATAAGTAAACTAAATGCAGAAACGATCAATCAATGCTTTTCACAAGAAACGAAGACTTTACGACAATTTCTTTTTCAAAGAAATGAAGACTTTACGACAATTCTTTTTTAGAAAAGACTAATCGATGTAAGCTAACTTTGACAATGAATTGATAATGATAAAGAAATCTCTTAAGAAACACTAAACAATCAAGGCCAAAGTAGGGCTAGGAGAAGAAATGAAAATTGATTTCAGAGCCATAGAAAACATTGATCTTTCAACAAACAACATCATAAGCAACTTTGGAAAAATCAAGAAAAAAATGGGTTTTTTAGCTTGACAGGGATTAGCGCAACCCTGAGTGGGAGACAGTGCGCTACAGAGCACTGTCTCTAAGCTAAGGCTGCTCTGCAGTGCACTGTGTCAAGACCAACACTGTGCTGGTGCCAGAGAGCCCAATCAAGAGACATTTAAACACACTTTTTGACCAAAAACACTTCAAGATGACTGAAAAGAGATCAATGAAGTCAAGTAAAGTCTACTAGGATGTAATATGATAAGGGTAAACTACCAGGAATGACGGTCGTTCCCCAGTATGGTCACCAATTTTTTATATGGAATTTATACCTATAGATAAGTACATATTCCCTAAGTGGGTAGTTACACTTAGAACAACAGAAGGAAAGTGGTTTAACCTTTTCCTACAATAGATAGATGAGATGAAGGAACCTACTTGTGATCTTTCGCTTCCTTTGATCTCCTTTGAATTGCTCCTGTTGCTCTTGCTCGAACTAAATTTTCTCAATTGGTACCTGCCAACATAAACAAAAGATGACAACGATCAAAGCATATGATCTATATACTATAAAAAAATGGAATTGACAACATTTGAACATATATTCATCATAGATATAAACAAGAATATGGGAAAAGGAACAAACAACTTTATTAATTGATAGAAGGAGGAGTTACACCCAATGTGGTTCGATCCCGTGTCACTCATCCAACTTAGTCCAAACCCTCATCACACCAATAGCACATCAATCCAACAGCATAACATTACTTGACAATGATCTCAAGTCTCAAACCAATAGTATTTCACTACAATATCCAAATTCCAGCCCCTGATCACTATGATGAGTGGTCAATTTATAGGGAAATGCAAGTGGTTTTGTCATAAATTGGGCATTGAATGGTTTTCCAAAATTGGAGTTAGTTTCCATGGAGAGAGGAATGAGAGGATAGAGGGATAATTGATCTGTAGCCTATCCAAAGTTGAGCTCATAGGATGAGATAAGAGCTAGGCATCCTTCTAGAATGCCCTAGAATCAAGGAATATTCCCAGAATTCTATGCCATTTTCACTCATTCTCGCCCAACACAGGTATAAGTGGGCCTAAGTGCACTACAGTGCAGGTTTGAATGGGCCTACCTGCTCTGCAGTGCAGTTTCCCCTGACCAAGGCTGCGTTGGTGTCCCAAGGAGGCATTTCAGTAGGGTTTCAAGCTAGGAAACTTTCATGGATGAAAGCATTCAATTTGATGACTTGTCTAGGGCATGTAGCAACTGAATTAAGGTTTGATGAGTCCTAATTGTAATGATATGATCGTCAGGAGTGATGTGCCCAAATAGACCTGTAATAAAGCTAGACGTGGAAGATTGTGTTTCATTAAGCACAAAGGTGGAGAAGGTGTAAAGATGCGATGTTGGTGAACTTTGGCACAAAATACTTGGCCATTTGCATCATGGCACCCTGAGTGTTATAGACATTTTTGTGCCTTACAGCATAGAGCATGAAATGTCAATAATCTAAGGGATCCAAAGTCCCTAAACATGTTGTTCTTACCCTTAGAGGAACAAGGTCAGCAAACCACAGCACTGCAAATCAGTTCTCCACTGAAAAACACTCAAAAACAGGTCAATTTTGGATCAAAGCAGCTGCTCCAAAGGCTACCTGCGCTGCATAGAAAGTGCAACAAGGACTACCTGCGCTGCATAGCAAGTGCAACAAAGGCTACCTGCGTTGGGTGTACTTGGACATGTGGAGGAATCTTTTTCTCAATGTGCCAGTGCCCAGGAAGCTTCCAAAAAGACACTTGATCATAAGATTCGCCTAATGATGAGTTAAGAGCTTCTAAAACTCCAAGTGGAAGACAGAAACTCCAAGTGAAGAACTGAAGAACAACTGGAGTTGAAGAGGACAACAAGTCACACATCAAGCTGACTTATCTTCACTCCAAAACTCTATATAAGGATCTCATCCCATGGGATCTGGGAGGGCGGAATTTTGTGCAAAGAATTGTTGTTGGTTTACAGTTGTGAGCATTGGGTGATTGCTTGAGGGAGGTGAAGAAGAGATTTCTCTCCGTCGGGAAGGTGATGCTGGATTGGACCTCTCATGGTTGTATCACCGCCTGAACCTTACTTCCATGTATTAATAAAGCATTTGAGGTTCTTCTATTCGCATGTGTTTCAATGATGTATTGTCTTACTTGCGTATTTGATTTATGCTAATCCTTGAATCAGTTATGAATGCATGCCTCTTGTAGTTTCCTTTCTTTGTCTTGTTTGCAGGATCTCGTGTAGCTGGGCCCGTGAAAAGACTTGGAGCTGGGAGCAAGCGGCGAATAGAGGAGATTGGATCGACCATTTGTGCAAGACATCGGTAAGTGGATCTCTTCCTTCTATCTCTTGCATGTCATAAAGAAGAAACTTTAGATAGCTTTGCTTTCAGCTGTTGCTAAGGAACTGTCACCCTTAGAGTGGGTTAGGGTCATTCCGAGTTGGATACTTTCCCCCACAACAGACTGGCGACTCCACTGGGGATCGTGTCTTGTTGGTAGCTTGTGTTTATTGCTATTCATTTCTTAAACAAAGGGAGTACCGAATCGAACTGCATTCGAGTCCTTCGAATGCAAAGTAGAGGGCAACTACTCTAGCCCAGTGCTGGGCATGTTTATGATCTGAAGAGCTGATCCACAAGGACTCTTTTTAGCTCTTTGTGATAGTGTTCATCTTCCTTTAATCATCCTCTGGTGTATACTTGACTGATAGCCTCTGATTTGGCCAAAAACCATTGATTTTTGAGCAAACTGTGATCCAGAATCTGAGAGAGACGAGAGTTGTCTCATCAGTGCAGCTGCAACAAAGGCTACCTGCACTGCAACGCAGGCCCCGAAGGGGCTACCTGCGCTGCATCTCAGATTGGCAGTGCAGCACCTGCGCTGATCCAGTTTTGCCTTGTGCAGCTGGGATTCCCCACTGTCTGTTGCCCAGTTTTCAGTATTGTTTTGCAGCCTGTTGTCAACCTGTATATCGAGCTGAAACCACTTCTCTTTGCCTTCATTCCGCCTCAGTTGTATGAAGAAACCGTGATTGTTCTTATTGTATTTCTTGCTGTCATTCACAGTTTCCCATAGCGAAAGTGAACTAGTCTTGCTATGACCTCTTAGATCTAGACCTATGAGAAAGTGTCGTTGTGATTCTAAGAGTTAGTTTATTGCTGTTCATAGCTGCTTGAGCATTTACTTTCGTTATATGGTTCGAATTTCAGTATTTCTTGTGTTGAAACGAGTGAATCTTAAGGTGTTCTTTTGATTATTGGACAAACACTTGTTGCTTTCGCTTGAAATTGAATTCGAAATTATACAACAACTTTCTTTTTGTAATACATCAACATTAAGGAAGAAGAAAAGAAATACTTGCATTGTGCATGTGCATTTTGACAGTTTGCATGTCGATTTAGGAAAAGTGCATCAGTGTGTGCTTTATGATCTGTTTGAAAAGATGATGTCTTTCTTTTCCTTCAGTAGTTAAGGTTTTCATAAGTTGAAAGAATTGAAAAAGCTTGCTTATCATTCTTAGACTGCATTTAGGAGTTGTATCATACATCACGTGGTGATCCATAAAGGCAAACTGCTAAGCAAGATCAACCTAAAAAGAACTGAATTTATCTAACAACGCTTTGAAACATAACGAAACACAGTAGAGGTCTAGGTAGAGACGTGAACCGGCGTCGTTAAACATAGTGACTGTCGATCTCTACGAAGGTGGGTGATTCCTCCTGAGGGACGATAGCACTAATACGGACTTGTGCCCCCGCGTACCGTCGCGTATATTGGGGGACCCCTATAGGAACAAAGCCTTTATCCATAGGAAGCCGTGTCGGCCGCCCTACTAATCGCGATGCAGTGAACACAGCATTCACGAAGATCGACCACTCGTACCGTAAAACATATTCTGTGGTTTCGCGAAAGGTTTGGCACACCCTCTGCCTAGAACTCCAGAGTAGTTTCTTTTGGCCTTTTTCAAACTCTATAACTGAAAAAGTCCATCCGAGCATTTGCCACTTCGGGCTCGTTAATACATCGAAGGAGACTAGAGTCATCTTTAGCTTTTTCTCGACTCTTAAAAAGTGAAAAAGCAAGTTGTGTCTAAAAGCGTTGTCATATAAAATTCATTCTAAGCGGAACATAATCACCCCTTATTCCTACGTTGATCTTTAGGTTGAGAACATGGAACGCACCAACCAAGGGATTCCACATGATGGGACCCCTAGCCCTTTCTCCTCTTGGGGAGAAGTTGGTGCGCCCCACATGGCCACATTGTCGCTTCCAGGACTGAGAATTGGCCTGCCAGTTTGGCTATTCTCAACCACTGTAGTTCAGACCACCACGGTTCCTGAATAGCCGAGTCAACAGTTAGACCAGTCTAGCCCTACCCTCCAGCCTTCCACTTCTTATAAACCTTCCTCCGATCCTTCTTCTTCGAAAGGTCAAGCCGCCAAAAGCGGAGCTCCCATAGAAAAGAAGAAGGAAAAGAAGAAGAAAGAAAAGAAGCAGAAGGAGCCAAAGGCGCCTGGGGGCAAGCAAAAGGTATCTAACGAAAACCCACACACAGCACGGATCGGGCCCAAATCGCCATGTGTCATATGTAGAGGAGACCACCTCCACCGTGATTGTCCCAGTATTCCCCGGATACTAAGGGACTGGTCCCCTCGTTTGCACAGTTCGGAAGCGTCAACCTCTGACAACCAGGTCGAATGCTTACCGTCGACCAACGAAAGTGAAGGTCCTAGACGACGAAGGGGAATGAGATCCCCCTGCGAACTGTGTGAAGGCAATCACACTCTTCGCCGTTGTCCCTTTTTAGACGAAGCAAAGAGAGTTTTGGAAGATCAACCGATTGCACCGTTGCTACTTCCTCCTGGATACCAAAAACTCGCGCCAAGTCCTTCGTTGGTCGAAAATACAGCTGCCCCGCTCACAGGGCCAGCTGAAGTGTCAGTCGCTGAAAGTGAACCTACTGAATCCGGACCGGACGAAAGTCCAAAAGTCGAAACGGTAGTTGACCCGGTTCTCCCTTCAGAAGTTTCATCTTCAAATACCACAGTCACTGAGGATTCATCTTCAGTTGACACCCTCACCGAAGAGAGTAAAGATGACACCATCCAGGTTCTCTTCATCAACACCGATTCTGATGAACATCAGGGCAATGTGCCCACTCCTTTATCGCAGGAAGGAGCGTCGTCAGGATCATATCCGGCCGTATATTCGGTCCCACCACCAAGCAACCTAGTTGTGTCCTTTGATTGGAACCAACTAGGTAGACCCCGGTTACCAGCCAGTATACCATTTAGAATTATAGTCCAAATATACAAAATGGTGATGGCTGGAACTATCATTGATGAAGGGGCATCTGTGAGTATCCTATCCTCTATTGCTTGGAAAGCACTGGGTTGCCCAGCGCTTTTGCCCGAGACAAGGCATCTCTCGGGTTTTGACAAAGGAACCAGTCGACCATTAGGGATTCTACCTAATGTGCCTATTACACTGAAAGGGAAGGCTGTCAAGATGAATTTGATGGTCGTCCAAGGACCCTTGGATTATAACCTACTCCTTGGACGAGACTACATATATTGCATGGAAGCAATAGTCTCCTCGCTCTTTCGAATAATGTGTTTTCCATACGAAGGAAGGATGGTCAAGCTCGTAGACCAACTTTCACTTCCGGGATCACGCATCGCAAGTAGTCACGTACCTATCCTCAATGGTCTATTTGATCAAGAAAGGTCTCTACCTCCGGTTCTTCTTCCTGATGAGTGCGAGTAATTCGGGAAAGGAAGGCCGGAACCCAGGGGGCATGCATCCTGGTCTGCTCTGGAGGCAGAAAAAACCTTGGGTGTAGAGTAGAATTTCCGCGGGAGAATATGACTAGTCCGTACCCCGTCCCCTCCTTCTTCTTCGTAAAACAGAAGAGCCGAGAAGAGCTCTCATGCGGAAGAAGGGGCTGTTAGGAATGGGGTTGTTCTGGAAAAAGATTCTTTTGTTAAAGTTAAGTGTGTGGCGGAGCGTCGTCATTCACCTTTGTCTAAATAAGTAGGCTCTGCCAAAGAAGGGGATCCGTTTGCGGCAGCAAGTAGTAACCATCTTTGGATTAAAGGCAAGCCTCACCCATTAAAACAAATGTTTTAGAGGATAAGTAGGGGCAGCCTCCAAAGAAAGGGATTCAATTGCTGCAACAAATTGTAACCATCTTTGTGTAACCTAATGATAGACATCGCCGAAGAAAGTTTCTGTTTGAAAGAATTAGCAGAACAATCTTTGGGTAACCTGAAAGAGGTAAGCCTCACCTGTTGAAAACAAAGGTTTTTGACGGAAAAAGTAGGGGCAGCCTTGAAATTAGACTTACACCTGGGGGCATGCAAACCTCTTGGAATGCAAGCGCGGGCGGCTTTTTAGTTTTAGGTAGGACTAACCCCTCTAACCCGTAGGATAGGCCGATACCCAGCTTGCATGAAGAGAGGATATGGAGCGAAGCGTAGGGAGATGAAGCTCCTTAAAAAATAGGAATCTTCCATGAGACCTTACTACTTTATGACTGGTACAAACGAGCAGTTTTGGCAAAGTTCATGCTCGTTAAAAAATAAATGCAAGATCCGAGCAGTTTTAATGCGGAAATTCATGCTCGTTAAAAAATAAACATAAGCTTGTGAGCAGGCTTTCCCCAGAGTTCAAGCTCATCCAGAAAAAATGAACCGGTAAATGACCATTTGAGACCGTAAATTCATCAGCCATAAAAGCTTTGGTCGTGTTTGTGCACCGTCACCTCCACTTTTCATTTGGCCGATCATTCACATCCACTTGATTGTTTACCTATTTTGAGGAACAGCTGCGAAGAGTGATCCCACCTAGCCATCCTTGTAATACTGCCGTGATTGGAAAATTCCAACCTGTACCTGGAATCTGCTGCTATCCCTGTTTATCACTCGTTCCTCAAAATACGAGTCTTCTTTGAGCTCTTTTCACTGACTCGTAAAAAATGAAAAGTTTGCCGAGTTTTGGCCTTCCAGCTCGTTAAAAAGGACCGGAAGAGCTATCCCTCCTCTAGATTTTAATCTTTTTGGACCTGAGGGATTATTGCACAAAAAGATCGGGCGCTTGTCTAGTTCGGCTCGATAAAGATATCGAACATTCATCCCTTCTGTATTGTTTTATACTTTTTCGGACTTAAGGGATTAAATGACGAAAAAGGACCCCTGGAGTCCACTTTATGTACCCTTTTCAGACTCTCTAAAAATGAAAAGGACCGAGTTGTCTTTGTCGCTGGGCTCGTTAAAAATATTAGATAGCGACAAGCTTGTCTTTAGACGAGAGCGAGTTTCCCTATCGCTAGGCTCGTTAAAACATAGCGATGGGCTTGCCCGAAGGGTAGGTTATAGAACAAGCATATGTTATCCTCTTCAAGCTTGACAAAAATAAAGAGGTACTGGTCAGAAATGACTGGGGAAAAATTGGGAAGAACCTCAAAGCTTAATGGTAGCAAGTCGCTCTTGAACATGACACTTTTGCCTCCGTAAATATCGGGTTGGGTTATTATCATTCACCGGTCCCTTCACCATGGTCTCGCCATACCATCCATACATGGGGTAATGCTACCGATCCATCACATCAGTGTCGTTATATGTTCAAGAGATGTCATTCAGAAAGTGTCAACCGGGTCCCATCCACTACCGTACATCATCTTTCATCCTTCCATGACCGCCACCCTGAATCATATTTCACAGATCATTTTCACCATCATCACTAGCTCCGTTCCGTGTCACTGATGTGGGATTCATTAAGGCCCTCCTTTGACGGATCACTTCTTGTCGACATCAGCTCATTATCCAAGAAGTTGATCTAGGAACACCCCCTCAGTACTTTGAAGCTTGCATGCCTCAATGGCAAGTTTCTCACTCCCGGCGATAGGTATATATTAATGACCTTTGACCAGGAGACTTTGCGTGGTGTTCGACGTCAGATCCTATATTCACACCACGTGAATTGTGCTGCAGTACCTTGAGGGTCATCATCATTATCGGTGATTCCTCTCGCGCTTGTTAACAATTTACATTATTGACTGGTAATCAAGCGATGTCTTTCCATGTTCGACTTCAAGAAATTCTCACATGGATCGACTTGTACTAGAGTGAAGATCGGACAAGTTTGAAGACCTCGGATCTAGTTTCATCCATCCGGGCTACGATATATATTCAGGAGATAAAAACATAGACATGTGCAGCAGATGATCATCCTACTGAAAGGATGATAATTGAAAGCAGAGAATTATCAGTCTATTATCAGATGATCGTCTGTTTATGTACATCAAATGTATTTATAAAGTTGAGCATGGGAAATGCCCGCATCAGCTAGATCATGAAAAGAAAGTATGAAAAGATAATGTATTGTATTGTATTTTGTTACAGGTCACCTCCCGACGATTGAATGAACTTCGGATCCTCCTAATAAAGCATTTCACCCGATAAACGACCTCATACTTTAGGGGGCAACTGTTATAGACATTTTTGTGCCTTACAACATAGAGCATGAAATGTCAATAATCTAAGGGATCCAAAGTCCCTAAACATGTTGTTCTTACCCTTAGAGGAACAAGGTCAGCAAACCACAGCACTGCAAATCAGTTCTCCACTGAAAAACACTCAAAAACAGGTCAATTTTGGATCAAAGCAGCTGCTCCAAAGGCTACCTGCGCTACATAGCAAGTGCAACAAGGGCTACCTGCGCTGCATAGCAAGTGCAACAAAGGCTACCTGCGTTGGGCGTACTTGGACATGTGGAGGAATCTTTTTCTCAATGTGCCAGTGCCCAGGAAGCTTCCAAAAAGACACTTGATCATAAGATTCGCCTAATGATGAGTTAAGAGCTTCTAAAACTCCAAGTGGAAGACAGAAACTCCAAGTGAAGAACTGAAGAACAACTGGAGTTGAAGAGGACAACAAGTCACACATCAAGCTGACTTATCTTCACTCCAAAACTCTATATAAGGATCTCATCCCATGGGATCTGGGAGGGCGGAATTTTGTGCAAAGAATTGCTGTTGGTTTACAGTTGTGAGCATTGGGTGATTGCTTGAGGGAGGTGAAGAAGAGATTTCTCTCCGTCGGGAAGGTGATGCTGGATTGGACCTCTCATGGTTGTATCACCGCCTGAACCTTACTTCCATATATTAATAAAGCATTTGAGGTTCTTCTATTCGCATGTGTTTCAATGATGTATTGTCTTACTTGCGTATTTGATTTATGCTAATCCTTGAATCAGTTATGAATGCATGCCTCTTGTAGTTTCCTTTCTTTGTCTTGTTTGCAGGATCTCGTGTAGCTGGGCCCGTGAAAAGACTTGGAGCTGGGAGCAAGCGGCGAATAGAGGAGATTGGATCGACCATTTGCGCAAGACATCGGTAAGTGGATCTCTTCCTTCTATCTCTTGCATGTCATAAAGAAGAAACTTTAGATAGCTTTGCTTTCAGCTGTTGCTAAGGAACTGTCACCCTTAGAGTGGGTTAGGGTCATTCCGAGTTGGATACTTTCCCCCACAACACTGAGGATCATGCAACAAATAACCACAAGCCTCCCCGAAGGAGTACTTGAGAAACATGATGCATGCAAAGGATGTAATTTGGGGAAGTACACAAAATCCACATTCCATGATCGGGAAAACAAGGCACATGCAATTCTTGAAAGGATTCACTCTAATTTCTATGGACCTTTCTTGATAGCCTCCACTGCCAAACACAAATATTTTGTCATTTTTGTTGATGACCTCTCACGGAAGTGATGGATCTTCTTCATGTGGAAGAAAGATGATACATTCTCCAAGTTTGTAGAATTCAAGGCACTGGTTGAGAAAGAAATCAGCAAGAAGGTGAAGGCTCTTAGGAGTGGTAATGGAGGTGAGTCTGTGTAGAATGAATTTAAATTTTTCTATGCAAAATAAGGCATTCGATGAGAGATGAAAACACTCCATAACCCACAACAGAATGGGGTGGCTGAGAGAAAGAATTGTAGCACTGTGGGAGCAGCAAGGACGATGTTGCATGGCCAAGGCCTACCTTTACATTTACGGGCTGAAGCATGCAACACAACAGTCTATTTGAAGAACTAGAGTCCTCATCAGATTCTTAGCATGATTACACCAGAGGAGTCTTTATCGAGGAGGAATCTGGATGTGTCGCACTTCAGGATTTTTGGAG
The DNA here is from genome assembly GCA_031772625.1 of Pinus tabuliformis. Lineage (NCBI taxonomy): Eukaryota > Viridiplantae > Streptophyta > Pinopsida > Pinales > Pinaceae > Pinus > Pinus tabuliformis. The sequence continues at coordinate 771,371,735 of CM062814.1, read as the reverse complement.
CCTCTATTTACTTCCATTTCTCCAAATAATCAAGGAAGAAGTTAGAGACAAAAGTAGAATTGGGGGTATTTGGTGGGTTACAAAGAAACTCCCCACAACTATCGTGTATACTTTCCATCCCTTAGAATGACAGTTGTGCGAAGGGATGTAAAATTTGATGAGGAGAAATCCATGTGGTGCTCGCTTGAGAGGGAGCTTAAGATCCCACCAGAAGAAGAGATTTTAGCTCCAAAGGAGGAACCTCAAGAAGTTGTGGAGAAACCACAAATTGAGGAGCAGAGAGTGGAGATATCCACTCAAGCATAACCATACAGAGAAGGAAGAAAAAGGACCATGGAAGCTGAGATAGTTGCGTATAATGTGAGGGAGAATGTGGGTGCTCCTTCAAATCAGCGTAGGCAGAGAAGGTTACCAGATCGGTACACTAGCTACATGGATCTAATGATTGAGCTTGTAGAGATTGAGTCATCCTCTTTCGAGGAAGTAGTAGAGAAACCTGTATGGGTTGACGAAATGGTGGAGGAATACGAATACATTGTAAAGAACAGTGTTTGGGAAGTGGTCCCAAGACCGATAGATAAATTTAAATTAGTTTCGAGATGGATATTCAACGTGAAGCACGTAGTATACAGAAGCATACAGAAGTACAAGGCTAGATTTGTGGCCAAGGGGTACTCTCAATCTAAAGGGATTGAATATGAGGAGACCTTTCCTCATGTAGCAAGGTACTCATCCACTAGATCAATTCTTGCCCTGGCTATGCTGATGGGGTGGAAGATCCACCAGATGGATGTAAAAACAAAATTCCTCAATGTAGTTATTGAGGAGGAGGTGTACATCGAATAACCAGAAGGCTTTGAGACTTTTTATTGGGAGTCTCATGTGTGCAGACACAAATGAGTGTTGTACGATCTCAAACAAGCACCCTGTGCTTGGTACGCTAGGTTCAATAGTTATCTCACCGGTTTGGGCTTCACCAAAAGTAAGGTGCATGAAAACCTCTATCACATCTTGGTAGAAGGTAAATTGCTAATTATTGTCTTATATGCTGATGATTTTATTTTAACTGGCGATGAGCAGCTAATCCAATCTTACAAGGAGGACCTTGCAAGGGAGTTTGAAATGAAGGACATGGGTCTCATGCACTAATTCCTCGGGTTTAAAGTATGGCAAGGAAATGGGGAATTGTTTGTCTCTCAAGGAATGTATGAAAATGAGATACTCATAGGTTCTACATGGATAGTTGTAAACTCGTGGAGATGCCTCTAATTACCAACTAGGGGAAGGAGGATGCCACTTCAAGTGAGGAAGTAGATGTTACCATTTATCGAAATCTAGTGGGTTCACTAGTGTATCTTTTGAACACACGAACATATATGTGCTATGCAGTCAACTAGATGATCCAAGCTACGATTAGGCCAACAAAATAATTTTGGAGGGTAGCTAAGCATGTTCTGCGGTACCTTAAAGGCACTATCCAGTTTGGACAATGGTATAGATGGACAGAGGGAGTGAAGTTCTGTGACTTCATAGATGCATATTTGATCCAGGTGGATATTGGTGGCCACCCGCCAATTCCACTTGGACCCCCACCACTGTTTCTTTCAGTTTCCTTAATTGTACAACAATTTACTATTTTTAGCAGTTTTTTGGGTCCTAAACTTCCTGAGCCGTTTTGAGGCCCTAAACGACATTTTTTGAAAATCTTGTACCAACGATTTTTTGCCTAAAATTATATTTTCCATTGTAGTCCTTAGAGAGATCTTTCCAACCGGTATCATGCGCGTCAAACAGAGATAATATGACCAAGTCGCGACCCCGGGAAGTTGGTTGTCCAACTAACCCCAACGTGGCCCATAAAATCTTGGTGTTACATCTCCTCGAGTTAGGGTTTTGGTTGTTTAGGGTTTTATCTTATTGTTCAATAAGAAAAATTCCCTTGAGCCTCATTGTAACGTAGTTCAGAGGCATGTAACCAGCACATCTTTTCTAAGAGATAAGCTACCATCAGCCGAGCTAGTCTTATTTTCATTCTATTTGTAAGCATACTTCAATATTTGATATTAATGAAATGAAGTGTTATTTGTAATGCATATTTGTATTTATGGTTATATCTGTGATTTTTTGCATTCCTTCTTAAATCCATATCAGTGGTATCAGAGCGGTCTGCTCTTTCTCTGTTTTTCTTTGGATGTCCCCATCGAGGTCGGGATATAAGGAGTTAGGGTTTGAACTAGTTGAACCTTTGCAAGACCATCCTTGCAAATCGCGATGGTCTCCCATGGCGGATGAAAATAAAGATGAGGGGGAAAAATATCCTATAAAAATCTTGCTCGAAGAAGCCCTCGAGTGACAAAGGAACGCGATGATGGAAAACTTTGCCGAGATCCTTCAGCAGCTACCCAAGGGCGACACATCTACTTCCAGAAGTTACTCTGGAAGTGCCACACCCTTTAAGGTACAATTTAACTTTGACTTTCCCATATTTGAGGGTCAGATAGTTGCAGAAATTGTAGATAAATGGTTAAATATGCTATAAGGATATTTTTTCGTTCATGATTTTTCCAGCCTGGAAAATATCACTTTTGCACTTCTCAAAGCAGCCGCCCACGTCAAGGACTGGCGGGAAACCTACACCCACTTGTAACTCATTTTGGGATTCCATCAAGGAGCAATACTAACCTGTCAGGAGCTATGAGGATAAATACATAAAGTGGAAAATGCTGCGACAGGGAAGGGACCAAGATGTTCCAGAGTTTACCAACATTTTTCATACCCTTCGCACGAAGTTGGGTATCAAGGATTCTGAGAAGAATTTGGTTCTCAAGTACCGCAACTGCCTACATAGGTACATCCAAGACGAGATGGAATTCCTGGACATCTCCTCACTCGGTACGACATACCGATATGCCATCAAGATCGAGAAAAGGTTTAAACGAAAGAAGTGAGACTTTGGATCCATGAATTTGAAGTAAGGGAAAGGTGTCCCCAAACCGCAGAACAAAGGACAAAGCCAAGGCAGGGCGGCCCAGGATAACCCGCTAAATTTGCAAGCAAAGAACAACTCTGCGAAGCCAAAGAAGGACACAAGAAAGTGGTGTGAGTTCCATACGAGCTCCACTCACAACACAAGTGAGTGTTGGGCCAAGCAGTCACTCGTGGTCGAGCTAAAGGCTTCAGAATTAGATGCATGTTCCGAATCTGAGTTAGAACCCAACAAGGGGAATAACAAAGGGAAGTAGATTATCGATTCGTAGCCCAACGCCATGTTGCCACCACAAGGATCCAAAAGGAGGAACCCGAAGACCCAGAGGAGGAGGAGCGCCTCTTCCACTCCCAGATGTGGGTAAAGGGTTCCTCGCTACAATTCATTGTCAACAGGGAGAGCCAAAAGAACCTCATTTCAGTAGAGGTTGTGAAGTGGCTAGGATTACCAACCATAGCACATCCACAACCGTACACCATCGGGTGTCTTCACCAAGGACGAGATCTTCGCGTGAGCTAGTAGTGTCGCCTTCCATACAACATCAAGCCCTTCAGGGATGAGGTATTATGTGACATTTCTCCCCTTGATGTTTTTGATGTATTAATAGTCCAACCATACTTATGGAAGCGACATGTTGTGTATGTGTCAAGGCCTCGTGCTGTTATTTCTACTTTGGGCAATAAGTTATACAGGATACTGGAGGTACCACCGCCTACTGCCATCTCTTTGGTTACTGCAAAATAATGCAGTAAGCTCATTTCCAAAACCGGGAAATTTGTTTTCCTGATGATATGCCCTTAGGGAAAGAAGAAGACGTTGGCTACGACCTCCAAACGGGGCCCCTTTGCATGAAAAGAGGAGTACGAGGACATCTTCACCTCCCCTTCAGGGGTGCCTCTGCACTATCAGTTCAAGCACTCCATTTATCTAACCCTAGGTGTGCCACTGTCCACTGGACCAATCTATCGGCACTTTGTTCTGGAGAAAGACAAAATCAAGAGGCAGATTTAGGAGCTACTGCAGAAAGGTCACATTCGTCCGAGTTCATTGCCCTGTGTGAGCCCGATTGTGTTGGTGTAGAAGAAGGATGGGACTTGGAGACTCCGTATTAACTACCAGGCATTGACCAAGATCACCGTCCAGAATAGGTACCCGATCCCATCTATTGATGATCTTCTGGACCAACTGAAGTGGGCAAAATATTTCAGCAAGATCGAATTGAAATCAGGATATCACCAGGTACCAATCGAACCCTCCGATGTGTGGAAGACTAACTTCAAAGTGAAGGAGGGCCTTTTCGAATGGTTGGTTATGCCTTTTGGGTTGACGAATTCTCCTGCAACCTTCATGAGGCTGATGGATGATATCTTGTGGCCATTCACCAACTCATTTGTAGTGGTATACTTGGATGACACCCTGATCTTCAACCAGAGTTGGGAAGAGCATCTCCACCACATCCAACAGGTTCTCCAAACACTGTGGCAACACAAGCTATGTACCAACTTGGAGAAATGCACTTTTGGCATGACCCAGGTTCAGTATATGGGATAAATTATTGATTAATGGGGGTGCATGTGGATCCATCCAAGATCCAAGTCATTCGGGATTGGCTAGCTCCAACCACTCTGATAGAGCTCAACAACTTTCTGGGTCTTGCCAATTTCTACTGTAGGTTCGTGTTAGGATTCTCTCATATCACTTGGCCCTTGAGTCAAGGCACCAAGGGAGGAATGAAATAAAAATTCTTTTGTTTTGAATCTCAACAGAAGGCATTCATAGAATTCAAACATCGCCTTTGCTCTGCACCAGTGCTCACATTACCAGACTTGCAACAACCATTAGAGATTGAGACAGATGCCTCTGACTATGCTATTGGGATATTCCTTACTCAATAGGGGCATCCAGTGGCATATCACAGTGACACACTTTCAGATAGAGTCCGGAAGTATCCCACTTATGACAAAGAGATGTATTCCATTGTGTAGGCTTGTCGACAATGGAATATTTACATTTTGGTGAAGGAACAGTCATCGACACGTACCACTGGCCTCTGCAGTTCATATAGATGCAAGGGAAGTTGCAGAATGATCACCATCAGAAGTGATCCACATACCTACAATAGTTCCATTTGAATATCAAGTATAAGAAGGGTAGCACTAATAATGTTGCAGATTTCCTCAGCCGACCACTAATCGTGGCGTTAACCACCGTACTCAGCTCTTGTTGGCACGAGAATTATGATTGGCCACTTCTCTACAAAAGCGACCTAGAATTTCGCCACACACACCAAACGCTCTTGGAGGGTTAGCAAGATCAAGATTTTCACCTCCAGGATGCCATATTATGCCACTTGGGACACCTTTGTGTTCCTTCAAGAGAGTGTGCCAAGATGATTTGGGAAGCACACTACAGTCAGGGTGCTGGGCATTTCGGGGTCAAGAAAATGGTGGCAGTACTGCATAAGTATTTCTATTCACTGAATCTTCAATAGGATGTCGGGAAGTACATCAGATCCTACACTCCTTGCACCATTGCCAAACCAACCATCAAGAAGCAAGGCCTCTATACTCCTCTACCTACCCCTAGTCAACCTTGGGAATCCATCTCCCTGGATTACATGTCGGGCCTTCCTTCTAGTAAGCATGGCAACGACTGTGTTTTTGTGGTCGTCGGCAGATTCTTGAAGATGGCCATTATGGCTGCCTGTAAGAAGAATATCACAATGGAAGTCACTGCTAAACTCTTATTTGAATGAGTGTGGATACACTTTGGGATCCGACAGTCTATCATCTCATATCGGGACAACAGGTTCCTCAGTACATTTTGGTCCAGTCTCTGGTCGATGTTGGACACCAAGCTCACTAAGTCCACATCTTTCCATCCCCAAACTGATGGCCAAACCAAGGTCGTCAACAGGATGATCATACACATTCTGCGCATGTACAACTCAAAGCATCCACACACATGGGATGAGAGCCTCCCCTATGTCTAGCACAACTATAACCGGGCTCTCCACATCTCGACTGGCCATTACCCTTCTCAGGCGGGCTTGGGATTCCAACCACTATGTCCCATTGATGTGGCCATTCCATTTGTAGCTACTTAGGTAGATTTGGTTCATGCCTAGTTCGAAACCAATAAGGCAAACAAATTCATTGAGCACATCTAACATATTCGATAGCAGGTCCACGATATTCTGGAGAGATCAAATGCCAAGTACAAGCAGTGACATGATCAACATCGACTGCCACATAAGTTTCAGGTGGTCAAAAAAGTCTGGTTGAATTTGCAAAAGGAACGGCTTATCGGAAACTTAGACCACTCTGATATGGTCCTTACACCATTACCAAGGTTATGGGAGACAATGCATTTGAGCTCACATCGACAGAGTTAAATCCAGATTGCATGGAACAAGCCACAACTGATCGAATCATGGACACGCAGATCAAGCACACTCGCCAATAGAAGATCCAACTGTATCGAGTTGTCAAAGCAAGCCAATTCCTTCACTAGGGGAAGTGGCTCACCAGGGACCAAGTTCAACAGAAGTTTCCCCATCTCATGGAGGAACTCAACGTAATGGGGACCATTGCTTCCTAATGGGGTAGGAATCATCCAGGTGGATATTGGTGGCCACCCACCAATTCCACTTGGATCCCCACCATTGTTTCTTTTAGATTTTTCAGTTTCCTTAATTGTAGCACAATTTACTATTTTTAGCTATTTTTTGGGTCCTAAACTTCTGAAGCTGTTTTGAGGCCCTAAACTACGTTTTTTTGGCAACCTTGTACCAACAATTTTTTTTTTAAAACGTATTTTCCATTTTATTCCTCGGAGATATCTTTCCAACGGGGTATCATGCATGTCAAACTGAGATAATATGACCAGTCGTGACCCTGGGAAGTTGGCTGTCCAACTAACCCCAACGGGGCCCATAAACTCTTGGTGTTACATCTCCTTGGGTTAGGGTTTTTTTCTTATTGTTCAATAATAAAAGGGCCCTTGAGTCTTATTGTAAAGCAGTTCAGAGGCATATAGCCGCCACATCTTTGCTCAGAGATAAGCTACCATCGCCTGAGCTAGTCTTATTTCCATTCTGTTTGTAAGCATATATCAGTATTTGATATTAATGAAATGAAGTGTTATCTCTACAAAATCTTTGTATTTATGGTTATATCTATAATTTGTTGTGTTCTTGTTTAAATCCGGATCAAGATTGGGCGGGAAGTCCATCAGACCGAAAGAGTACATCAGGTGGAATTTTCAATGTTGGGTTCTTAGTAGTTTCCTAGTACAATAGGAAGCAAATATTTTTGGCGCTCAACTCGAAAGAGGCAGAATACATGGCTGCAAATCAAGCAACATGTGAGGCGATCTGGATGAGAAAGATACTTGTTGTATTATTTGGTCAGATGATGGAACCAGCTGTGATCTACTATGATAATCGAAGTTTCATCAAGCTCTTTGAGAATCTTGTTTTTCACGATCGATCCAAGCATATAGATATCTGGTATCACCATTTACGGGACTGTGTGCAGAGGCGAATAATTTTGTTGCAGTACATTCCAACAAAGGAAAAAGATGCTGACATTTTGACAAAAGCCTTATCCAGAGGGAATTTTGACTTCCACAGGTGCAGGAGATTGTTGGTTGATAATCCCTTTCTTGCTGAAAGGGATTGATGAAAAATGCAGCAAGAAATTCTCAATTTGATTTTACTTTGATTAAATTGAGAAAATTTGATTTTCCACATCAGTAGACAACTTGGATGATGTTAACTTGTGTGACATGGCTTATGTCACCCATTTTTTCAGTAAATTTGTGTTGGAGGAGATAGAGTTTAGTTCAACATGTGTGATTACTAATTTGTAGAAATAAAGGTTAGTTATCTCATGTTGTTTTTAGTTAAACTAGTTCCAACTTTCGGAGGAACTAGTGGAAGGCCAGTTAAGGAGTGGGACTTTAGTAAAACTCATTGATCATTCAGTTAACTGATCAATCAACCCAAAATAGCTAGTGCATGCATATAATTTGAGTTACCCAGTTGAGGTGGAGATTCCAAGGTAATGTAACATCACTTGTAGACTAGTCTTGAGTTTACAGGTGTTACTTGCGGCCAGAGGATTGGCCTAAAGGCATTTGCAATTAATTTGAGTAATTTCCTAAATAATAGGGGCCTAATTTCTCAAGGAACAACAAATGGAAATAAGGGCTCAAGCAAAGGAAAAAGTTGACTAAGTCTAGGTTAGAGGCTTTTAGTGAGTAGAGAGATAGGTTATGCACTTGCAGGGTGTGATTAGTTGAGAAAATCAATTGTAATACATATCTATTCTTTTGATTTAATGCAAGCAGACATTGCAATTTTTGTAGTTTTCTTTCCTCGAGAAAAAAATACTTGTTGCATGTGTGTTATTTCTTATTTCATGTCTAAATTTTTTATTCTAGATTGTGAATTAATGTACGTAGAGAAGTAGAGTAGGTTTGTGTCTTGTGATTTTTGTTAAAACTTCATGAGTAGTTGAAAATCTATATCGTAATTTCTGCAAAAAAATTCCCATTGTTGGGAAGGGCAAGAAGGGAAAAGGGAAGCAATCTCAATACAAACCAGATTCCAACAAAGGGGGAAAGAAGAAAGACTTGTCCAAATTAAAATGCTTAAATTGTCATGAATTTGGGAAATATGCTACAAAATGTCCACACAAAAGCTCTAGCAAGAAGAACTCAGGAGTAGTAGGTGAAGCATTGGATCCATAGTTTGTGTTAGACTTCACCTTGATCACATGCATGGCCATCACTGTGATAGGAAGTGTGTGGTACTTGGACTCAGGTGCCTCATTCTGCATGACAAGGTGTAGAGATTTTTTCAGTGACCTAGAGGAGAAATATCTCCATATGCATATTCAGCTTGGGGATGACGAAAGGTACAATGCTAATGGGATTGGTACAACAACCTTTAAGAGGAGTCGAGATCCCCTCTTCACCTCAAAGATGTCATTTTGTACCAGGCCTGGTGAAGAACCTCATCTCTATAGCATTTTTGGAATATCATGGCTATGATGTTATTTTCAGTAAAGGGAAATCCTTTTTGAGACACATAACTATTGGGTAGGTGAAGCAGATCGAGGTTCATGTGAGAAACTTGTACAAAATTGATGTGGAATGTTGCACTACATTAAGCAGTGAGAGAGAGAAAGTGTAGAGTCGATATGTTGGTGAACTTTGGCACAAAAGACTTGGTCATTTGCACCATGGCGCCCTTAAAATTATGCAACAAATAACCACTGGCCTCCATGAAGGATCACTTGAGCTACAAGATGTATAAAAGGTCTTGGCTTAGGGGGTCCTGACCTAGATTGAGAGTTAGTTGCGCCAACCAAAAAAACCCTACACTACTGGCCCTTTCAGCAACAACCCGTGTAGCATAAGCTCTAGTCTCACCCGAAGTAGTATGGGGGGATGCAAGAACCAAGTTTCTGCATCGAGATACTAGTGTGATGTCTTCCAGTGCCTTATATCTGCCTTCATGCAGATCGACAAACTTCTAGGGCTCGTTACAGTAACTCTGTTAAAATGGCCTTCAGACCTTCGTGAAGGTCTATGATCAGTCCTTTTGGACCTTTAACAGTTTATTTACTTGCTTACGTGCATTAGAAAGAAATCCTAAATGGGGGTTCATGCAGATCTACTTAATTCATTAAGAAAACATAAAAGGAATCACCAGAATCTTCATGAAAGTGTTTAAGCATAAATTGCGTACATTATTAAGATGGATTCAAGATAATTGCATAACATTCAATCAATATTTCATAAAACATGTCATTCATCAAAAAAATATAACATTAATAGATATAAACATAAATACTGAGCAATTCTTCAGAAAACTGTCTTTATTAATCTCAATTCACTGATTATAGACCCAAACTACCCTGCGCACTTAGCTGCAGACGCTACCTAGGCCTCCGCACACTCAGCTACTGAGCCTTCCTTTCTCCACATAAGCATAGGAAGCAGAGCCTTCCTGCCTTATCTCTTGCCCAAGACTCTTCTATGAACCCAATTGTTTATCTAAGTTCTTCTAGTTACCTCTTCATTTCGCTAAGAATCAACTATTTATAAGATTTTTCATACAATGCCAGAGTCCACGAAGCATGGGTGAATCTCAAAACCGACTCAAAAATTTACTTAAAACAAGGGGCTAAGCCCCTTTGACTCTTATTCATCTATGCACTCTGCATCCCCAAATCACGGAGACTTTGCATCTCTTACCAAATTGTATACAAAATTTGGGTTTATTAACCCCAAAATGACCTAGGGGACCCAATCCCAATAGGCCCCCAACACAAAGATCGCGACTTGCCCTCGAGTCACTCAGCTGATTGTTACACTTTCTAGCATAGTTCACTGAATGCTTTATTCATTTCTTATAGCTCCGCTATACCTTATTCAGCTGCTTGTCGCACCTCTTGGACTAGTTTCTTTGTGATTAGCCCCTCGACTGCCAGCTGTGTAGTCCTCTGCGTCAGCTGCATAGCCTTCAACTTCTCAAGAATGGTCTATGAGAACTGGCTGGCTTCCTCTGTCCAAGGCTCAAGTCATGTGCTAAGCACAAAATTCTTCTTCTGCAATTCATGTATATGCAGAACTTTTTTCTTTACCTTCCTATAGGCGCGCAAAATGCTGAACTGGTGCCAACATCCATGCTGTCGTGCTAAGCTCATCGTACTATTGTTGTGCTTCCCTAAGTTATGTGCTCAACTGCTACAACGTAGGATCTTCCTGCAAAGTATCCCAGAGGCCCAATGCCTAAGTGAAGAGCTTGCCGTACCCTTGACCAACGACATCAATCTGAGCCATGGATTCTTTAATTGTTGCATTCATTTGTTCCCACACCTCTGGTGATGTGGTCAGTTGCAACTTCAACTGCAGCTCAACTATCTACATCCTGAAGTCGAAAATCACCTTGTTGACCTTCTCCTTCGAAGCTCATACTGCAGCAACCAACTTCCTTACCTTGGTTGAGGCCTCTGCATCATCAGGTATACCTAACTCAGGGATGGATTTGCAATCTTGCTTGATCCCTGTAAGCAGGTTCTGACATTGTGTGCAACTCCTCCTGCTCCTTCAAGTCTTGAGTATTTTCTATGAAAAACTGTTGGTTTTTTACTTTGAGCTCATTGATGGCAATGAGTGCATGTTGTTCTCTGATTTTGAGCTCTTCCACGACCCCCTGATGTAGCGCATGTAGAGACTCAAGTGGTAGTGTGGCAAGGTTCAACCCTATGTCTTTCACTATGTGAAGTATAGCGCGTTGCTCCTCCATCTCCATGCGAACTGACCCTTCAGGAAAAGGGAAGACTTTAACATCTTGAGGCCAGTCAATCTATGATACTTCACTCCTTCCCTGTGTCAGGCAAGCTTGCATGCCACTCACCTTCCCGACATTCGCCTGAATTCTGTTTGCCTGGATCTGCAGCTCGCGCAGATCCTTCTCGACGCTCTCAAGTGTCTGCATGTATTGCTGCTCAAATTGTTGCAGGACCTCTATCGTTGTGTCCCTAATTTTGTCACTGATCTCATCGAGATCGCCCTCAGTAAGCACCATGGGATTAAGATGCGTCTGCTTATTAGAGTTCTTCTTCTTTCGCTACCCACTTTGTTTCTCCTACGTGTGCTTCTTTAGTATGAAAGGAGTAGTTTTCTCCTCACCACCACATCCTCCTTGCTTTACTAGCTCTTGTTCATCAGTATGGTGGGAAGCAGACTTTTCACTGTCCTCTGCATGCTTCTGCTCATGCTCAGCTTGCGCTTTATCAGTGTGATCCTTCTCCATACAATTCTTCTATGCAGCTATCGTAGCAGCCTCCTTCCTCCTTAGCTCAGTGAATGTGCACGTGGCTTGCTGAGCTGCGTAGTTCCGCTTCTGCGCAACAGAGCTTTCTGTGCCTGTGCTTGTCCCTACATCTAACTTCGTAGGTGTGCAACATTCCCGTGGTTAAATTCCGACAACCTCCTGGATATCTATTTCTGTCACCATATAAGGTAATGCATGCCATTTTTGGTCAGGGCCTTTGCACGCTTTGATCGAGACCCTATGGAAGTCGGCTTTGAATTCTACATAAGCCGATAGCTGCACATACAAGGTGGGAGACAACCTTGGCCGCTGGTTAACCGCCATGTGCATGTCCATCTGCATCAACACCCAAAAGATCTTTGTCTCCTTAACATGTTCCAGATCTTTTGAGGCCCATAACGAGGCAAACCGCATTGCCTCGAGAAATTCTTCTTTGTGCGGAGGAAACTGGCTATCCTTTGATAACCTCCAAGAAACCAAGATAATTTAAAGTAGCAGCCATGCACAGTGAAATGGCTTTCTCTCCTCCTAGACCTCATGGCAGTTCGTGAGGAACTCTTGACATAGATACTTGGCCCAGTTTTACTGAACCCCCTTTGCACACTGCGATGCGAGCGATATGACCGATGTGGAACTTCATCCGCGTGGAATTTTATCATTACTTTGCCTGCTAAAATATGGGCAGCAAACTGTACTTCCAGGTCTGATATGGACGTGAAAGAGTACCCTCTACTTTTTTATTAGACCAAACTCCTTCTTCATCTTATCTGCTAATTCTTTCTCTCCAATTTTTCTGCCAAATTCCTTCGCAGGGTTTGCATCTTTGTAAGGTAACTTAGTGATCCGTGGATCAACATGCTAGTGGTGGGGATAGGATCACCTAGCCATAGGCACCCATCATTCACCAGTATGAGGAGCTGGCACACATAGACTGTATTAATGGGGTAACGATGATAATGTGACACCAATAGCAGATCGAGCAATCTTGACTTCTCAACACCATGCACCCACTTCATGGGCTCCAAAATTGTAACCCCATGTCCTTAAAGTAGGTCTTTCACATGTACTTGTGAGTTTCCAAGTGCGGAAACCTTTTGTGGTCCACCAAGTCCCAATATTCCATTTTAAGCATTGGAATGCATGCCAGCCTACGACCCTCGAACATAATTTGCTCAGGAAACAAAGGTGTTGACACTAAGAATTTCCTTGTATCAAGATCCTTCGTGATCTTAGCTTTTCCCTTTCGTGGAGGGATATACTTAGGGAACCGCATCATAGGATCCACCCCTTTGACATCAATATCCTCAATTCCCTAGAGTTCTTCTTCCTCTGGTTGCACTACTTTTTCTGGTTGCTTATCCTTTTTCTTCTTCGCCCGTTTCTCAGTATGGTTCCTCGGTGATGAGCGCACCAGAATGACTTCTTTTTTTCTTTCTTTTGCGACTGGTTTCTTTTCTTTCGTAGTAGGCTGTTTTTTTTTGCCACAGTCTATTTCAGCCTGGGTGACCTAGGTGTTGTGGGCATAGTACGAGTAGCCTCCATACTGGACATTTATGGTCCTAGCGCATCAGACACAACTGCTTCTGAACTTATGGCTTCAACGGGGTTAGTGGAAGTCATCTTTTCAATGAATAACTCCCGGTCTTCTGCAGAAAATTTCACAAATGGAAGGCGTGACAAAAATTTCTCCTAGAATGCTTGGCTCATGTGTGATAGATAGAAAAATCCACCAACAAGTCTTAGAGGGCAAAGTGTTCTCTGTTGGATCGGCACGTGTAATTTATAAGGGTTTTTGAATTCAAATTCGACTGTTCCCCCCAAATTCTGATAACAAATGATGTTTTGGTGGCATATCTTCAAATATTTTTTCCTTAATTGCTGACACCCCACTCCACTTAACCGTTTTCTTCCTCTCAAGTCATGAATAGTAATTCTAACAATCATTTTCCTCCTGGGCTGTGTGCTACCTTCCCCCATGGTGTAGCTTCCTGAGCACAACTTCATTTGTTGCATCTTCGTCTCTCTTTGCACAACCTAGTCGGTGCCTTTTCCTCCAACGCGAGCAGTGTAGTTTATAGTCCCACGCTCCCTTGCAACTTCTTGGAGCACTAAGACTATCCTACTACCATATAGTCATTAGGAAGGATCCCCTATATACAATTTCAACCTAATCCCATTCACTCTTCTTGGGAAGGGCTCCCCATTTAGCTTTGCGAGCTGAACTATGCCACCATCTATAATTTCCTTGACAATATATGGCCCTAACTAATGCATCTGGAATTTACCTAGAAATTTAGTGAAATTACTATCATATAACATGACAAGATCATTTACCTTGAATGCGTGAAGCTTGATATGGCGATCATGTCATTCTTTTTTGCATTTTTCTGCACTTGTTAATGGAATCCTGCCAAAAATTGGTCTTCTTCGAGCTCCATCAGCTGTGTGAGCTGTTCTTCCAAGGCCTCATGATCCACCATATCCGTCAAGGCTGCTATGCGTAGCCTAGGCATAATATATTCCATTGGCATCACGCTTCGACCACATATACTAATCTGAACGACGTTTGCCCTGTCAGCTTCTTACAAGTACTCCTATAAGACCATAATATTGCAGGTACCCGCACATCCCAGTGATTTTGATGTGTGCTACAGATCTTTGTCAATGCGTTCTCCAAAATCTTGTTAAAGGCTTCAACAGTTTTGTTTTCCTGTGGATGATATGGTGTACTCTTCTGATGGTAGACTTGGAATTTCTCAGTCAATGCACTGATCATTTCATTCCGAAAGTGCGTACCTCGGTCACTCATAAAAAATTTCAAGCATCCAAATCTTGTTAAGACACACTCAAACAAGAATTTTGTAGCCGTAGCACCTGTACAATCCTTGATAGGTTGTGCTTCCACCCATATGGTTAGATATTTCATCACAATTATAATATAGCATGCGCCCATTTTATTTCCAGGGGGTTTGAATTGGTCCAACAAAATCAATCACCCACTTCTCAAATGCCTGCAAAGACACTTGAGGATGTAGTGGTAACTCATCCCTTTGCGATGGTCTATCAGTTCTTTGACATGCATCGCACGCCTTACAGTATGCCTTGGAATACTTGTGCAAAGTTATCCACCATAGCCCTACGCGCAAAATCTTCTGCACAGTCACTTTTCTTGCATAATTGCCTCTCGCAGCTCCCCCATGAGCTTTGGCGAGAATGCTATCACGCTTAAAGTCCAGTACATATCTTCGCAATATTTCATCTACACCCATTTTATACAAATGTCCCACAATGACTGAAAAGTCAACTATGTGCACTACTAATTCCTTCTTTTGCTGACTTGTATATCCTTCCAGTGCCATCCCCATAGTTAAGAAGTGAATAAATTTACAAAATTTTCATCCTCTACGCACACTGCAAAGAGCTGTGCATATGACAACCCTACCTCCAAAATACTGGGTTCTTCACCTGTTTCAATTTGCGACAGATGGCCAGGGCCCACATTCAACCTCCCTAGCTTCACAATGACTTCAAAGTCATACTCCTGAAATAGTAACAACCATCTGCTAATCCCCCCCCCCCAACACAGGCTTGTTGACTTGGTATTTTAGGCAAAATGATCTGTGTGCATCTTGAAATTCCCTCCTAATAGATAATGCCTGAATTTTTGTAGTGCGTACACCATGGCCAACCCTTTGCGCTCAGTCGTTGAATAATTTTTCTCGACCTTCAATAACTTCCTACTTGCGAAGGCGATAGGATGTTCCATTTTTCCTTCACCGGCCTAAGTTAGCACTGCACCCAGTGAAATGCAAGAAGCATCCACGTGTACATGAAACTCCTTTTTCCAATAAGGGAATACCAAGATTGGCGTGGTTACCATATTTTCCTTTAACACATCTAAGTTGCGCTAACATTCTTCATCCCAACATAATGCCACATCCTTCTTTAGCAGTTTCTCCATGGGCACGGTAATTTGAGCATAAGATTTGATAAATTTTCTATAGTAACTCGTATGTCCCAACATCACGCGCAACTGAGTGACGTTCCTAGGGGTCTTGAAATTCACAATTACCATAATCTTTGCAGGGTCCACCATCAATATTTTCTTGCACACAACATGACCTAGCAAGGTCCCGAAAGGAACACAAAATATGCATTTCTTCAAATTGATCGCTATCTGGTATCTGTGACATGTATCCAACATCAGGCACAGGATCGCTACATGGCGCTTCATTAATCCAAACACCCTCCAATCATCAAAGTATACTTCCAGAAACTTATGAATGAATTCCTTGAATGCCACTATGACTACGCTGGAAAATATTGTAGGTGCATTCTTTAATCCACAAGGCATAACAATGTACTGAAAAAAACTCCACTCAGTCGTGAAGATCGTTTTTGTCCTATCCTTTAGCACGATCTTGGTTTGATGATAACCTGAAAACCTGTCGGTAAAGGAATAGGTCTCCTTCCCTCCCACATTGTTTAACACTTCTTCTGTAAACGATGTTGGAAATGGATCGTGAGCACATGCATCGTTAAGATTCTACAGATCTACGCAAATCATTATTTCACCTTTTTGTTTCTTCTCTTGGACCACCATCGGGCTCACCCAATTGGATCCTTCAATAGGTTATATGATGCCTGCCTCCAGCATTTTATCCAGCTCTTGTCGAACCTTTTCCTTATACTTGGGATTAAGGCGATAAGGCCTTTATTTAACAGGCTTTGCATCCGACTTCAATGTGATCTTCATAATGCCCAAATCACTGATTATGCCCTTTAAATCCAAAAACTTAGTGGGGAAAGGATCCTAGTATTCACGAAGAAATTTAGTAAATTTATATACTATAGCGTCATCCCAATAATCTCAAATTTCTGCAAACTTCGGTTCTTCTTTAGTGCCAATGTTTACTTGCTTCATCTTCGAAGGTGTGGATATGTCTGGGTTTTCTATTTGTGGGCCTTCAACTTTATGATGCCCTTTTTCCTCCGGGATATTGATGTTGCTTGGGTCTTCTTCCTCTTCTTCAGTGGTCACATTATAGCATTCTAGTACATGGCGCAGCTAGGTGCTCCAGTCTGGTTGGGTCCATTCCATAGGTTCCTTCAATATTCTAAAGATAACTGCTTTAATCTCTTGTAGCGCCTCATTGATGTTTGCAAATCCATATTCAAAGCTAAAAGTCAATAAGAAACCTTCCTTCAATACATCCCACTCCATAGTGCCATGGCGGAGCTCCGTTTCCAGATACCAATTCATGGGAATTGTATCCAAGGTATGAAAAAATATGTGTACCCATTCTTGCTGCGGTTCTGTCCCCCATGCCTTAGTCCACTTCGCCAGGTGATCGCACGGATCATCCTTTCCATTATACTTCTCAGTCATTCTTGTGTTAGCACGCCCAAACCATAGCTTCATCATTCTTCTGTAATCTCGCCATCCAACAAAACTATCCTTATGCATACCCCACCATTATGTAGGCATAGTGCGCAACACCAATTCCAAAGCTTGAAAGCAGTGGTCCTAAGAGACTTAGCGCTCAAAATCATCCAAAAATAGATCTACGTAAGTTAAACAATCATAATAAGGTAAGTTTCTTACCTCCGAAGAAACACAGTGTAATGCCTTCATCATCATATTGCATCGCAATGTAGAGACTTCATGTAAGCGATTCTGCCAATGCTCTAATTCCTCGTCTGAGTCAGAGGTGCATGAACTCTCTTGGTCCCATGCAATCCATCCATCTGCCATTCGATTAATCCAATCCTGATCTCATGATGTTATCTTGTAATCTAGTTCATCATCACTTTCTGTTGATCTAAAGATGATCTGAGGTTGTCATTGATGTCAACCCAAGCAGCACCAAGAGCTACCCTGATATTTCAAGGGAATTTTGACTTGACAAATTACTCTATTTTGAGTCAAGGATATTCTAGATAGATTCTACTCATCGAGATGTTTCCGTTGATATATGGCACGCCAAGTAATTCTTCACGGTTTGAGAGATATTCATGTTTAAAGTTAGTAACGCTAGTTAGTGGGCTAAAACCCTATGGGGTTGTGGCATGGCACTCATAATTGGTTTTGGTCATTGAATATTCAATAATTAATAATTTTTTAAGCTCCTAAAATCCCTCCAACATTCTCTATAGAATCCCCTCTCAACTCTATAAAAAGAAATCTCATATATCCTCCAAATGGAGTGATCATGGAATTTTCGCTATAACTTAATTTCTAAGAAGTCTTGACCAAATTTCAGATCTTGTTTCTCTATATTTTCAGAGACATGATTTGTGGAAGTTAGGGTTTTTGCAGGCTGCCGAATTTCATCTCAAAGAAGTGACCTTGGGAAAATCATCATAACCCTCTCTCTAAGAAGAGGATTGGAATTCTATAAAAAGCGGTGGATAGTGCACGAACTGTAGATTTATGTGTATTTATTTCAGAACCGAAGGATGAAATAGTGACATGTGGTACGTCATACAATTTCACTCTACTAAACTAGTCCATAATTAGGTAATTGTGAGAGGTTGGGCATAACTTTGTCTTGAAGAGTCCAAATTAGGTTAGACCTTGGCATCAAAAATAAGACTCAAAGGGATTATACAGGACTGAAAATCACATGTTGGGGATATGAAATTGCAAAGATACATCAGATTAAATATCGTGCTCCTAGAAGGCAAGAAAAACTAGATCAAGTGTTGTCAAGGGGTGCAAAGGACCAGACTTTCTAGGGCGGCAAAGAGCAAGGTGCAGCAAAATGATGCAGAGGTAAGCTACAAGTAAGTATCTTTTGTATATGTATGTTCATTCCTTAATTGCATTAGGTTCTTTGTATTCTAATTTGTTGTTTTTTTTTAGCACTAACCTATGCTCTACAGGATGAGGTAAGTTTTGCTATTATCATGTCATCGGTATTTCCTTGAAGACTTTTTGCACGTATTATATACTCATCAAGAGAAGACTCAATGCATAATCTAATGTTCTGAAGAATGAGAAAGGGTAGCATGACAAGAGCAACAATCAAGGTGCAGAACATCAACAAGAAGTTCACCACATGAAGTTCTCAAGTGGGCAACACTGCATACAGACATTGTAAATGTATCATTGTACAGAGTCATTGTAAAGGAATATTTGTAAAAGTTGTACAAATGTCTATCTACCAAGAGTTGAAGAGGAAGTTTCGAGAGGTCTAGGATCATCATTAGGTAGTTGTTTCATAGTTGGGGTTATGGTATAGTGTGTCTTCTTCTTCTACATCATTCTATATCATTGTAAAGTGGACCATTTTCCCTGGTACAGGAGTCAATTCTTCTTTTATTCTTCTATAGGGTGGTAGGGTGGTGCTAGGCTGGTGCATGAAGTCACCAACATGTTCAAGCCTATGAAAAATTCAGGGTGGTAGGGTGGTGCTAGGGTGAGTTGTAGCTCATTGGGTGTTGGGGCATCCGTTCAGTTGACTACTGAAGAATCTCGGGCATTGGAGCATCCATCCAGTGGGAGCTGGAGAAGAATAATTTTATATGTTCTAGGAATTTGGAGATTTATTTTCAATTGGAGTTGAAGATTAAAGAATTATTAGAAAAGTGTTCTATGGTTTTTGACTCAGAGGGGGTTTTCCACCTAAAAGTTTTGAGCCTCCTTTGTTCTTTTATTCACTATTGTTACTGCATAAACATTAATGATAATTGAAGATTAACTAATGCTCTGAAAATATTTAAAAGTGATAATTGCTAAGGAATACTGTTTCACCCTCCTCCCCCCCCTCAATATTTTCCAACAGTTGGTATCGGAGCTTGGTTCCTTGAATAACAGTTTAACAATTGGAAGGAGATCATGGAGCATGCCAAGAATGGTGTACCTCTATTCAATGAAAATAATTATGCACTCTGGAAAGGAAGAATGGAGGTCTATCTCTTGGCACAAGGTTACGAAGTATGGGATACTATTCAAAATGGCTTTACACCAACCGTGGATGAACAAGGTAAGAAGAATTTGGTAAATGATGCAAAAGCAAAGAATATTATTATCAGTGGACTTATTGAATTTGCTTATCATAAGGTGTTGGGTTGTAAAACCACCAAAAATGTATGGGACAAGCTTGAGAATATATATGCAGGTGACTCAAATGTCAAAGAAGCAAAGCTTCAAATCTATAGAGAAAAATTTGAGCAACTTAAAATGAAAGAAGATGACAACATTGCTGCATACTTCCAACACGTTGATGAAATAACCAACACTCTGGAAGGATTGGGAGATCCTATTGACAAGAAGAGTATTATACGAAAGATTCTTAGAGCGTTACCAGGAAGATTCAACCCAAAGGTATCGGTCTTAGAATATAGTGAAAATATGGACAAACTCAGCAAAGAGGAATTACATGGAGTTCTCATAGCATATGAAATGAGACTTGATGAAGAAGAGGTTACTTCACATCTAGAAACTGCATTCACTGCATCTAAGAAAACCAATAAGGACAAACAACCTTGAAAGGCAAAGACCTACACTTGCACCTACAAGTGTGAAGAAAAGGAAGATGATGAAGAAGGTTTTTCAGATGGAGAATATGCTTACTTTACGAGAAAGCTAAAAATTGGTAAGGGAAAATTCAAAGGTAAATTTCCATTGATATGTTTCAATTGTGGTGAGGTTGGGAATTTTGCAGCAAAATATCCGAATAGAAGTGATGGAAACTCAAAAGGAAAGAAAGGCTTTAAGAAATTCAAGAAAGAAATGCAAGAAGAAAGGATTCAAAAGGAACTTTCTCTCCAAAGAAGATAGCTCATCATCCCGTGAAGATAGTGACAGTGAAGAAGAAGCCAATGAGAGAGTACTGTTTATGGATAAGCACAATAAACAAGAAGTATCAAACAACGAAGAAGAAGGGTTGACCATAGAATAATTTTCTAAGGAGGCAATCAAGCTTATAAAAGAGCTCAAGGCTGAGAAGATGTGTTCCAATACTCTTGAAGAACAAGTTCAAGGTCTCAAAATTGAAGTTGAAGAAGACAAATGTATTGAAGAGTCACTTCGAAAGAAGTTGGAAGAAGGTAACCGAGAAAGGGAAGCAATTGAAGCCATAGTAGTCTCGCTGCATAAGTAAGTGAAGAAGCGAAAAACTGTCCAAAATTATGCCAACAGCTCAACGGCATTGGAAGAACTCATCAACAATCAACGATCTTACAATGACAGAACTAGCCTCGGTTACAAAGAAGAAGAAGTAGGACCTTCTACAACAAAATACAACGAACCTATGATATTTGACAAGCATGTAGACTTCATTGAATAAGATTTTCAAGAACAACGTTGGGAGACAATTCCTCGACGAAGATTTCCATCTAGGTACCAACATATTTTTCATGGCTATTGTTATTCATGTGGAAAATTTGGTCATAAAGCTGTAGAATGTCGCACGTACCCTAGGAACCAATACAATTCCAGGAGATCTGTCAAATATGAACCTCCCAGGGCTCAATGAAACATCAATAGATTTGAAAATTTAAGAAGTAATATTGAATGTTACAAATGTCAAAACTTTGGACACATAGCTAGAGACTGCAGACTTGAAAATCCTCCAGAAGAATCTTCGAAGCCACAAAACGAATGAACATGGAAGAAGAAGAACACTGATAATTGTGCTCTCGCTCTCAAGGCTCAAAACAAAAAATATGTGTGGTATGTTGATAGCGGTTGCTCAATGCATATGACTGGAGATAGAAAGAAATTTGTATCTCTGAAAGAGAAGAAGGATGGAACCATGTCCTTTGGAAATGATGGATCTTCAAATGTTATAGGATCAGGTACCATTAGTCTCGGAAGAAAAGATGCTCTAGCCAAGAATGTTCTATTGGTTGAAAACATGAATCACAATCTGCTCAGTGTTGGACAAATGTGTGATCAAGGACACACAATGCTATTCAACTCCACAAAATGTAAAATTAGGAAAGGCAGGTATGGTAAAATTGTGGCTACAACAAGTCAAGCTACAAATGACATATATGTTATGGATGAAGCAACTAAATCATGTCTACTAGCTAAAGAAGATGAACATTGGTTATGGCACAAAGGAATGGGTCACATAATATTTGACAATCTTGTCAGGATAAGAAAAAATGAAGCAGTACGAGAAATGCCGAAAATCTCAAAACCTTCCAACACACTATGTGAAGCCTGTCAGCACGGCAAGCAGAAAAAATGCGGATTTAAAACAAAAGAACACTTTGCATCACATCCATTAGAATTGATACATATTGATATATGTGGTCCTATGGGAACAAAAGGCTTAGATGGAGAATAATATTTCATGTTAATGATAGATGACTATACCAGGATGACAGCCGTCAGTTTCCTAAAGAAAAAATCTAAAGCATTTGAGTGCTTTAAGATATGCAAGGAGTTGGTCAAAAATGAAACTGATTTAAAAATAAAGTGTCTAAGATCACATAATGGCGGAGATTTCACTTCCAAATTATTTCAACAATACTGTGACGAAAATGGAATAAAAAGACAATTTTCAACAACACGAATACCTCAGCAAAATGGAGTTGCTGAAAGAAAGAACAGAACCATACAGGAAATGGGTAGAACAATGCTGAAGGACTCAAAATTGGATGAAAAATTATGGGTTCAAGCAATTGATACGACAATATTCATTATCAACAGAAGTCTTCTCAGAAATAATTGCAATAAGACCCCATATAAATTATGGAAAGGAAAACTGGCTAACATAAAATATTTCAGAATCTTCGGAAGCAAATGTTATATCAAAAGAGAAGATCAAAAGTTGGGTAAGTTTGAATCGCATGTTGATGAAGGTATCTTTGTTGGTTACTCACGCAAAAGAAAGGCCTATAAATTCTATAATCTAAGATTAAAATAGATAATGGAGAGCATAAATGTTACATTTGATGAAGATAGTGTTCTAACGAATAATGATGAGGATATAGAATCTTTGAAACTTGAGACAGAGGCTGAAAAAGGTACAGAGAAAATTCTAGAACAAGAAGAAACTGTCAACCAGGAAGAAGTAAATAATGATCAACAATATATACAAGAACAACAACAAGAAGCTCCTCCAAAGTGAACAAAATAATGCATTCAAAAGAACCATCCATCAAATCAAATCATTGGTGACATAAATGAAGGAATTGGAACAAGAAAAGGTCGATAGCTTCGTTCATCACAACAAACTCACATTGCTTTTGTAGAAACCTTTGAGCCTAGTAGTTTTGAGGAAGCCAACCAGAATGAACATTGTGTAGAAGCTATGAATGAAGAATTGGATCAAATCGAGAAGAATAACACTTGGAAATTAGTTCCATGACAAAAATATAAAAAGGTCATTGGGACTAAATGGGTGTTCAGGAACAAAATGAATGAAGATGGTCAGGTTACTAGAAACAAAGCAAGATTGGTTTGCAAAGGCTATGCACAAGTGGAAGGAATTGATTTCGACGAAAATTTTTCACCAGTTTCTAGAATGGAATCCATCCGGATGTTTCTTGCCTATGCATGTTCAAGAAAAATAAAATTCTACCAAATGGATGTTAAGTCAACATTTCTGAATGGAGAATTAGAAGAAGAAGTTTACATCGAACAACCTGAAGGTTTTCTACTATTAGAAAAAGAAGACTATGTTTTCAGGTTAAAGAAGGCTTTGTATGGTCTCAAGCAGGCTCCCAGAGCATGGTATGCTCGTCTTGATAGATATCTACGTCAACAAGGGTTCAAGAAAGGTACTGCTGATAGAAATCTTTACGTACAAATAGATAAGTATAATTTAACAATCGTTGAGGTATATGTGGATGATATAATCTTTGGTAGTAATGATGATCGACTAAGTAAGAACTTTGCTACAAAGACGCAAAGTGAGTTCGAGATGTCTTTACTTGGTGAGTTGACATACTTCTTAGGGCTTCAAATATCTCAGTAAGAGAAAATAATATTTATATGTCAAGCCAAGTACATCAAGAAAATTCTCAAGAAATTCAAAATGGAAGATTGCAAACCCGTCCTTACTCTGATGGTAATATGTTGCAAATTGAGCATAGACGACTCATCTAAGGATGTGGATCAGAGGTTGTAAAAATCTATGATTGGTATTCTTCTATATGTAATAGCCTACTGACTAGATGTTATGCAAGCAGTTGGATAGGTAGCAAGATTCCAAGCAGCACCAAAGGAACCACATATTATTTCCGTCAAAAGAATTCTTTGATATCTAAAGGGCACAACAGAATATGGCTTGTGGTATCCCAAGGGAAACAATCTCATTATTCAAGCCTTTACAGATGCAGATTGGGTAGGAAGTATTGATGATCGTAAGAGTACTAGTGGAGAAGCATTCTATCTAGGTGGTTGTCTCGTATCATGGTTGAGCAAAAAGCAAACCTCAATCTCATTATCTACAGTGGAAGCAGAATACATTACAGCAGCAACTTGTTGTACTCAAGTCCTTTGGATGAAAAAAACTTTGCAAGATCTTCAAGTACAATTCAGTGAGCCTATTCCCATCTTCTGTGATAACACCAGTGCCATCAACATCTCCAAGAATCCTGTCATGCATTCAAAAACAAAACACATTCTGATAAAATATCATTTTGTTAGAGAACAAGTCGCTGAAAAGAATATCAAACTTGAATATGTTGGTACAAAAGAACAAATCGTTGATATCTTCACTAAACCTTTACCTTGTGAAGCATTTGAATATCTTCGCCAAAAGCTTGAGATTCTCCCAAGTTCTCATTAGATTTTCCTTATTCAGAAAATAAAGGAGGAGTGGAAGTGTGTATAGATCTGTAGGATGGTTGTGTGTTAGGGGGAGTTACCCTTTGCCATTAATGTCAAAGGGGGAGAGAAGCTAGTAGGAAGAGGTGCCTTGATCGCAGGGGGAGTACTTGTGTTGCCATCAATGCCAAAGGGGGAGATTGTTTATCTAAAGATGATCTATGGTTGTCATTGATGTCAACCCAAGTAGCACCAGGAGCTACCCTAATATTTCAGGGAATTTTGACTTGACAACATACTCTATTTTGAGTTAAGTATCTTGTAGATAGATTCTACTCGTCGAGATGTTTCCGTTGATATATGGAACTCCAAGTAATTCTTCATGGTTTTAGAGATATTCATGTTTGAAGTTAGTAACCCCAGTTAGTGGGATAAAACCCAATGGGGTTGTGTCATGTTAATCATAATTGGTTTTGGTCATTGAATAGTCAATAATTAAGAATTTTTTAAGATCCTAAAATCCCTCCAACATTCTCTATAGAAACTCCTCTCAACACTATAAAAAGGAATGTCATATATCCTCCAAATGGAGTGATCGTGGCATTTTCACTAAAACTTCATTTTTGCAAAGTCTTAGATTCTGAAATTAAAACCCATTTGATTCGCAATCCAAATGAACGTCTTGACCTAATTTCATATCTGGTTCGATATATTTTTGGAGATATGATATGTGGAAGTTAGGGTTTTTGCAGGTTGCCAAATTTCATCTCAAAGAAATGACCTTGGGAAAATCGTGATAACTCTCTCTATGAGAATAGGATTGGAATTCTGTAAAAAGTGGTGGATAGTGCATGGAATGTAGTTTTCTGTGTATCAATTTTAGAGCCGAAGGAGGAAACAATGACACGTGGCACGTCGTACAAGTTCGCTCTACTGAACTAGTCCATAATTATGTCATTGTGAGAGATTGGGCATAACTTTGCCTTGAAGAGTCCAAATCGGGTCAAACTTGTGGCATCGGAAAGAAGACTCAGAGGGATTCTACAGGACTAAAGATCACATGTTGGGGATCTTAAATCACAGAGATACATCAGATTAAATATCGTGCTCCTAGAAGGCAAGAAAAACTAGATCAAGTGTTGTCAAGGGGTGCAAAAGACCAGACTTTCTATGGCAACAAAGAGCAAGGTGAAGCAAAATGATGCAACAGAGGTAAGATACAGGTAAGTATCTTCTGTATATGCATGTTCATCTCTTAATTGCATTAGGTTCTTTGTATTCTAATTTGGATTTTTGTTTAGCACTGACATATGCTCTGCAGGATGAGGTAAGTTTTGCTATTATCATGTCATGGGTATTTCCTTGAAGACTTTTTGCAGGTATTATATATTCATCAAGAGAAGACTCAATGCATAATATAATGTTCTAAAGAATGAGAAAGGGTAGCATGACAAGAGCAACAATCAAGGTGCAAAACAACAGCAAGAAGTTCACCACATGAAGTCTTCAAGTGGGCAACACTGCATACAAACATTGTAAATGTATCATTGTACAGAGTCATTGTAAAAGAATCTTTGTAAAAGTTGTACAAGTGTCTATCTGCCAAGAGTTGAAGAGGTAGTGTCGGGAGGTCTAGAATCATCATTAGGTAGTTGTGTCATAGTTGGGGTTATGGTCTAGTGTGTTTTCTTCTTCTACATAATTCTATATCATTGTAAAGTGGACCATTTTCCCTGGTGCAGGAGTCCATTCTTCTTTTATTCTTCTATAGGGTGGTAGGGTGGTGCTAGGGTGGTGCATGAAGTCACCAACATGTTCAAGATTGTGAAAACTGTTATAAAATTATATATTACGGAGCAATGGAACACATAAAATATTGCAGAAATATAAACATAGAAAATGCATAAAACAAGAGAGACACAGATATACGTGGTTCACCCAGTTTGGGTTACGTCCACCCTGAACAGCCAGTCCTTCCTTTCTATTATCCATAAAAATGAAGAGACACAACCTACAATAGATCCGCTGTAATATCCTCTGTTTTCTCTCACAGTCTCACCTCTCTGTTTCTCGCTCACAGAATACACATCTATTACATAGCCTCAAATACAATTCCCTCATACAAAGAGAGGGGTTGCCTTCTAGGGAGAAAAACCCTAATTAAACATAAGTTCTACTGTCAGATCATCTGCCTAATGAACGATAGAGGGGTGTATAAACTTCCTGGGGTATACATCCGGCTGAAACAAAGACCTCTGAACAATCATGCTCCACACACAACAAAAACTTTAGGGTGGTAGGGTGGTGTTAGGGTGAGTTGTAGCTAATTGGGTGTTGGGGCATCCGTTTAGTTGAGTACTGAAGAATCTTAGGCAATGGAGCGTCCATCTAGTGGGAGCTGGGGAAGAATGCTTTTCTAGATTCTAGGAAATTGGAGCTTTCTTTTCAATTGGAGTTGAAGATTAAAGAATTATTAGAAAAGCGTTCGGTGGTTTTTGATCCGGGGGGGCTTTTCCACCTAAAATTTTTATGCCTCCTGTGTTCTTTTATTCACTGTTGTTACTGCATAAACATTAATGATAATTGAAGATTAACTAATGCTCTGAAAAGATTTAAAAGTGCTAATTGCTAAGGAATACTGATTCACCCCCCCCTCTTAGTATTTTCCAACACTTTCTTCGTAATCGCAGATTCGTTCAGTATAGCACGCCCCTTCGACAAGGTCTAGTGGTAATATAACCCTAAGTGACTACCTTTCAAGCGACATTATCCTCTTCTTCAAATTGATGACCCCATTCATATCAATAACCCAGTCAATTCCCAAGAGTGCGGGGCAGGGATTACTATCTTCAACAATTTCTATAACTTCAAAGTCTGCCACCATACTCGCACCTTCAATATCAACTGTTACTCCATATAACTGTCCCATGGGGATGATTTTCTGTTGGTTCGCCATCCTGAGATGAATTGGGGACCACTGTAGCGTAGGTCTCCCCATCCTTTCCCATGTTTGTTTCGATAAAACATTTGCATCGGACCCCAAATTCAAGATGACCTGGTCTATTTCATAATCACCTATCTATGCTGTTAGTCGCATCTCTCACCCTGTTTGTGCCTTATGCTTGCCAATCTTTTTGACCACGCGGTGTCCATCAGGGGCTTTCTCTTTGCTGGTGCATTTATTTATTAATTCTTGTAGGCCTTCCACAGCCTTGCTATCACACAACAACTTCATGCAATTCTCCAAAAACATAGTGAGTATAGGAGGATCAACCTCTACAGGCGTGCTGATTTCTTGCATCTTGTCTTGGATTCCTGAGGTGGAGGCCTCAACGAAGCTCTTCTTAGATTCCATAAATGTTTCATTAGTGCGATCCATATCAAAGAAGGCTTGTTTCTCTAGAGTTTTGGGGACCCATCCATCTTCTTCAAGCTGTTGACCTTTATTAGTGTTAGTTGTCATTCCACTTCGCAGCACAATATTAACACTTTGATCTTCCTCGCGGGGCTCAACCCTCATCATTTGTAAATTCTGCATAGGCTTTTGAGGTTGCATTTTCTTTTCTTGCATCTTAGCTATTAACGCCATAAATTTTTCTATAGTATGATCAAATTATCTTCAGTATTGGCATGATGGGTATGTAGGATTATGGCATTCATGCGCATAGTGCCCCGACTATCCACAATTGTAGCAGATAATTTGACCGTGACCCCCACCAGGTCCTCCTCCTCCCTGGCCCCGTCCTCGACCCTGATAACCTCTGCGCACTCCTCCAACGACTTGATATAGAAGCTAAGTCTCTGCTTGCATATGGTATGTAGGGGTTCATTCCATCATTAGTTCATAGCTTCGACAATGGTGGTCATCGTGGCCGACCATTTTTTAGAAATTATAGAACAACTATTGGGGTGTCTGAACGAACTTCTGAAGTAAATGGCAATTATCCGTCGCACGTTGCCTAGTAACTTGACAAATGGCAAACCATAGTGCAACCCCCATGCTTGGCCCTACTAAGGCTTCTGGCTTTAGGAGAATTGGCCCCCCTCCTGTAATATAATTCACATACATAGGACAACAATATTTATCATGCCCATGGCCCTTGCACTTCAAAAACCATACTTCTATGCGCATTTCTGGTTTAATCTCCTTGTATTTTTTTAAAATCTGTAATTCTAGGTATAGGCTTGCTAACTGTGAGTGTATCTGTTGTACCCCAAGGTTCGTATCCTCAATAGGTGATGCATGCAGCCTCATCGAGATTTCCAGGGCTTCTTCCTGTGTTTCTATCTTTTGTTGTGATAGAGCGATTCCCAAATGTGGAAAAAGAAATGCAATAAACCAGTCGCGATGCTAGCTATTTGTGATCTGCATGTTAGCTTGTCTGATATGACACTTCAACCTCTTATCAAAGTACCAAGGCATCTCCTCAACCTTCATCATGATCTCTTTAAAATTAATCACTGACTGAGAGTCAGATTTAGGCTTACTAAACTCTTTGTTCAAAGTCGTCTTAGTCTCTACTAGCATTGCAAGAGGATTATCAGTGCAATACTTAATGTACCAAGTTAGAGTGCGATCCTACAAAGTGTTAACCAACTACACCTTCTTTATATTATCATCGGTTATTTGTTGCGTTGTCCATACAACATTCGCAACAAATTAGAACTGCTCTAGATCATCACTTCCTATGCCCTTGAAGATCGACATCTTCATTACATTCACCATGTTGAATGGTGGTGGTGGAGGTGGAGGTGTGGGCGAAGGTGTATGTGGTGGAGGTGGAGGTGGAGGTAGAGTGGATGGGTGATTTGTTCTAGGAATCCCCTGAGTGATTATTTGAACAACGCTTCGCGGTGTAGTCTACCCCGCCCCTTCGTCGTCGCTTGAAGGAGACCCAATAACTAGACTATGCTTTGGCCCTGATCCTTTGCAATTTATAAAGAATCTTCCACTTCGAATAGCTTTGAACATCAAGGTAATGGAATCACCCATTTTTCACATAATAGCATTTTAATCCAAGTATTCGATGATCTTAAATACTTACCTCGCGGTCCTTTGAAATTTTTTTGCTCCGCTTCACTATAGCTGACTAAGGTATCAACTGCAAATTCTGTAACAAATCCTCTGAGAATTCGATTGAGCCAATAAGCGACAGCCCGCGCGATCTTGTTGTCAGAAGCTTCTGGTCATCGCACTAATTCTGGAGTCCACACTATAGGACTCCCGAGCTTCCACCTTTCTTGACTGTCTATCAATTTGGCTAGCCACTCATACAGTTTAATGGGGAAGGTGGAGAAGAAGATCTCGTGTATCTTAGTGTACAAATATCTAATCAACCAATCCTCCTTTGACAGGTGTAGATTCCTGTTCTCTTGCACGTGAACTTTTGAATCTTTTAGTCCAACCACTTTTCAATTTCTTTCTTAGTCGGATTCCAATGATGCGACATCTCACATCTCTTTAAGTAGATCCCGGTCTCAGAAACAAAACCATTTGTTGGCTTAGGGGGTCTTGACCCAGGTTCGGAGTTAGTTGCGCCAACCAACAAAACCCTACACTACTGGCCCTTTCGGCAACAGCCCGTATAGCGCAAACTTTAGTCCCACTCGAAGTAGTATGGGGGGATGCAAGAACTAAGTTTATGCATCGAGAGACTAGTGTGATGTCTTCCAGTGCCTTAGATCTTCCTTCGCGCAGTTCAACAAAATTCTAGGGTTCGTTACAGTAACTCTGTTAAAACGGCCTTTGGACCTTCGTGAATGTCTACGATCAGTCCTCTTAGACCTTTAACAGTCGATTTACCTACTTAAGCGCATCAGAAAGAAATCCTAAATGGGGGTTCATGCAGATCTACTTAATTCATTAAGAAAACATAAAAGGAACCACCAGAATCTTTGTGGAAGTGTTTAAGCATACATTGCGTACATTATTAAGATGGATTCAAGATAATCGCGTAGTATTCAATCAGTATTTCATAAAACATGTCATTCATCAGCAACATATAACATTAACAGATATAAACATAAATACTCAGTAATTATTCAGAAAACTGTCTTTATTGATCCCAATTCACTGATTACAAACCCAAACTACCCTACGCACATAGCTGCAGGGTTTTGCGCACTTAGCCATAGACTTTAACTAGGCCTCTGTGCACTCAGCTATAGAGCCTTCCTTTCTTTGGCTAAGCACAAGAAGCAGAGCCTTGCTACCTTAGCTCTTTCCCAAGGCTCTTCTATCTACCCAATTCTCTATCTAAGCTCTTCCAGTTACCTCTTCCTTTCGCTAAGACTTAACTATTTATAGACCTTTTCATACAATGCCATGGTTCGCGGACCATGGGTGAATCTCAAAACCAACTCAAAACTTTACTTAAAATAAGGGGCTAAGCCCCTTTGACTATTATTCATCTATGCGCTTTGCATCATCAAATCGCAGAGACTTTGCATCTCTTACCAAATTGTATACAAAATTTGGGTTTATCAACCCCAAACTGACCTAGGGGATCCCATCCCAGCAAAAAATTTGTACCTTAGGGAAGTATGTAAAATCCACATTCCATGGTCGAGACAACAAAGAAAATGTAGCCTTGGAAAGAGTCCACTCTAATGTTTGCGGATCCTTCTTGACCACCTCCACTGCCAAACATAAATACTGTGTTATTTTTATTGATGATTTCTCAAGAAAATGTTGGATCTTCTTCATGCAGAAGAAGGATGAGACATTCTCAAAATTTGTAGAATTCAAAGCATTAGTTGAGAAAGAGACAGACACGAATGCAAAGGAACTGAGGAGTGACAATGGAGGTGAGTATGTTTCGAATGAATTCAAGGAATTTTATGTCGAAGAAGGAATTCAAAGAGAATTGATAAATCCACACAACCCAAAACAAAATGGGGTAGCTGAGAGAAAGAACCAAAGCATTGTGGGAGCTGCGAGAGCTATGCTACATGACCAAGGCCTTCCACTGCATTTGTGGGAAGGGACATGTAACACAACACTCTACTTGCATAACTAAATCCCTCATCAGATTCTTGGTATGATTACACCAGAGGAGGCCTTCTCAGGGAGAAAGTTGGATGTGTCTCATTTCAAAATTTTTGGAGCCTCTGTTTACTGCCATGTCTCCAAAGATTCGAGGAAGAAACTTGAGCTGACAATAGAGTTGGGAGTTTTTGTGGGTTACACTGAAACTCCACACAATTACTAGGTGTACTTACCTTCCCTTAGAATGACAGTTGTGTGAAGGGATGTAAATTTTTATGAGGAGAAAGAAATGAGATGCTCTCTTGAGAGGGAGCTTCAAATCCCACCAGAAGAGGAGATTTTATCTCCAAAGGAGGAGCCTCAGGAAGTTATGGAGTAGCCATAAATGGAGGAGCACAGAGGCGGTAGAGTGGAGACATCCATTCTAGCAGAAGCATCCTGAAAAGGTAGAAAAAGAATCAGGGAAGTTGAAATATTGGTGTTGGATGCGAGGGAGAATGTGGTAGCTCCTCCAAATTTGCGTAGGAAAAGGAGGTCACCTGAGAGGTACATTGGCTACATGGCTCTAATGAAATAGCTTGTAGAGACTTAACCATCCTATTTTGAGGAAGCAGTTGAGAAACAAGTTTGGGTTGATCCAATGGTGGAAGAATGCAAATACATCATAAAGAACAATGTTTGGGAAGTGGTGCCAAGATGGATAGAAAAATCAGTTGTAGGTTTGAAATGGATCTTCAAAGTTAATCATGCAACAGATAGAAGTATAGAGATGTATAAGGCCATATTTGTGGCCAAAGGATTCTCTCAAGTTGAGGGAGTTGACTATGAGGAAACCACTGCTCTCATAGCAAGGTATCCATCCATTAGATCAATTATTTCACTAGCTGCATAGATGGGGTGTAA
The DNA here is from genome assembly GCA_031772625.1 of Pinus tabuliformis. NCBI lineage: Eukaryota > Viridiplantae > Streptophyta > Pinopsida > Pinales > Pinaceae > Pinus > Pinus tabuliformis. The sequence continues at coordinate 771,339,277 of CM062814.1, read as the reverse complement.
GATCCACCAGATGGATAAAAAAAAAACATTTATCAATGGTGTCATTGAGGAGGAAGTGTACATAGAGAAACCATAAGGTTTTGAGACATTTTATTGGGAGTCTCATGTGTGTAGACTTAGGCAAGCATTGTACGGTCTCAAATAAGCACCACGAGTTTGGTACACTTGGATTAATAGTTATCTCACTAGATTGGGCTTCCTCTATCATATTTCGGTAGAAGGTAAATTTCTTATCATTGTTTTATATGTTAATGATTTAATATTAACGTGTGATGAATAACTGATAAGCTCTTGGAAGGGAATTTGAGATGAAAGACATGGGTCTCATGCACTACTTCCTTGGGATGGAAGTATGGCAAGGTGATGGGGAATCGTTTGTGTCTTAAGGAAAGTATGCCACCGAGATATAAAAATATTTCACATGGAGAGTTGTAAGCCCACGGAGACACCTCTAGTGACCAACTGGAGGAAGGAGAATGCCACTTGAGGTGAAGAGGTTGATGCTATCATTTATGAGTAGTGAGTGGGTTGACTAATGTATCTTGTGAGTGCACAACGATATATGTGCTATGCAGTCAAATAGCTAAGCTAAGCTATGGTTAGGTTGACCAAATTGTATTGGAAGGCAACAAATCATGTTTTACAATATCACAGAAGGACTACCTAATGTGGATTATGGTACAGACAAACAGAGGGAGTGAATTTGCATGACTTCATAGATGCAGATTGGGAAGGGAGTCCATCCGATCGAAATAGTACATTAGGTACAATTTTCAGTGTTGGGTTTGCAATAATTTCTTGGTACAATAGGAAGTATAGGTATGTGGCGCTCAAATCAACAAAATATGAATACATAGATGCAAGTCAAGCAACATGTGAGGCAATATGGATGAGAAAGATACTTGTGAGACTATTTGGTCAAGAGATGGATCCAACTGTGATCTATTGTGATAATCATAGTTGCATTAAGCTCTCTAAGAATCCATTATTTCATGATCGATCCAAGCATATTGATATCTAGTATCATGATTTACAAGACTATGTGCAGAGGAGGATAATTTTGCTACAATACATTATGACTGAGGAACAAGATGTTGACATCTTAACAAAGGCTTTCTCAAGAAGGAATTTTGAATTCCACAAGTGTAGGATAGGGGTGGTTGATAATCCCTTTCTTACTAAGAGGGAGTGTTGAGAAGTGTAGCAAGAAAGGCTCAATTTGGCTTAACCTTGGTCAAATTGAGAAAATTCAAAATTTCCACATCAACAAACAACTTGGAGGTAGTTAACTGAGGTGACATGGCTCTTGTCACTTAGTTAGCTCAGTAAATTCAAGTTAGAGGGATTGGAGTTTAGTTATGCATGTGTTATTGCTAATTTATAGCAATCCAATTTAGTTATTTCCAGTTATACTTAGTTAAACTAGTTCTAACAGTTAATAGAACTAGTTGGAGTTCAGTTATGCAGTGGGACAACAATCTAACTTAGAGATCATCCATTTAACTAATCAATCAACCAAAAATAGCTCATGCATGCAAGGAATTAAAATTTCTTAGTTGTGGTGGATATTCCAAGGTAGTGTAAAATATTTTGTAAACTAGTGTTGAATGTACAAGTGTTACACGCAATCAATGATCAATCGTTAGGAATTGCACAATCATTTTGGAGGAAATTCCTAAATAATAGGGGCTAATTTCCTCAGGATTTGTGCAAGGAAATAGGGGCCTTGGTAGAGAAATTTTTTGGCTAAGTGTTGGCTATAACTTGTTCAATGAGAAAGAGAAAAATATTCTTTTGTAGGTTGAGCTCATAGCCAGAGATAACAATTGTAATAGTTTCTCAATTCATTGATTCATGCAAACATGCTTGATGGGTTTTTCCTAGTTGGGTTCCCCTAGAAATCACTGTGTATTTGTGATTTTTCTTATTGCATGTCTATGCATGTTATTCTAAATTGTGAATTTCATTTTGCAGATCAATAGAGTAGAATTATGTCTCTTGATTTTAGATTAAATTTATTGAGTAGTTGCAACTCTACCAAATTTCTACAAAATTTGATAGAAATGCAACTAATCAAGATTTTGAACTAAAAACAAGACACAAATTCCACTCCAGTAATTTTCAGAATGGAAATAACAATTTAGAAACACAAGCATAGACATGCAATAATCAAAACCACAAGTACTCAATGATTTACAAGAGAACCCAACTAGGAAAAACCCCTCAACCCCTTTGCATTAATTCAGATGAATAGAGAAACTATTACAATTGCATGCTCCAATTTTGAGAACCATTTTCAAAGGTAGAAATGTTATCTCTATTGAATGAGGACCTCTAGCCAAAACTTAGCCAATTTCTGCCTCCTCCAGCCTCCTATTTCCTTGCGCAATCCTGGAGGAATTTTCCCCTAAAAAATAGGATAAATTTCCTATTTCCTTGCACAAAATATTAAGGAATTCATCACCTTCTCAATGAAAAATTACTGTACACTCAACAATATACAAATATAAATACAAACATGCCTTTTCGTCCACTTCAACTAGGCAATTCAAATTCCATGCATGACTATGTCTATTTTTAGTTGCTTGACTAGTTAACTGAGAGATCAGTTAGTTAACAATAGTCTTAACTACTTAGCTGACCTTCAAATGACTCAAAGATGACTAGAGATCAGTTAACTAAGTTCAACTAACAATAACTCAACTAGATTACTAAATCTTAGCAATTACTACATGTGCAACTCTACTTCTAGCCTATAACTCGAATTTACTGAGTAGACTAGTAGAAAAGGCCATGTCACACAAGCTAATTGCAATCCAAGTCATCTTGCTGATGTGGAAATTCGATTTACTCAAATTGACTAAGGAAAAAGTAAAAATTGAGTCTTTTTCTTGCTACAATTCTAACACGATGAAACAATGTAGATTTCATGAAAATGATTGAAACCATTGATATTTTTTTGTGGGCCAAATCTTCCACAATTCAAAGAAGTTGGTTAGATTCGTTGTAAATAAAGGACGTTGTCTTTCAAATAACAACAATGAATAACAATGATTAATATGAAAATAATGAATTTTTATTTTCTTATCACAATGTGTTGTGTTTAAGCTCTGTAACGATGTTTTCAAACATAAGAAAAAATAAAATGAAAACGAGAATGATACATTTGAAAAATTAATGTAAATAGATACTTGGAACAATCATTGTCAACATTATACACTCTCTCTTTATTGACATCCAAGGAGGAATGTTATTGTTGATAACAAAAATTGGCCACACTGAGTAAATAGAAGTGAGCTCTCCAAACATATTAGCACCATCATTTTCCCATGAAATCCTAACATTATGAGGTTCATATTTAAAATGCAACCATTTTTCCTCAAATTCCCTAAATACATAACCATTTGTAGGCATTAGAAGAAAACCATCTCCACTTCTCTTCTATGTATGGTAATTCATATACTATGTTATGCTTTCACACTTGAACAATTGCTGCAAACTTAGAATTATGGGAATATGATGAAGAACTATTTGAGGCACATTTTTTGTTATTTGATCGGTTGGATATCTATTGCTTTGACATTGCGAGAAACTTGGTTTTCAATTAATGTTGTCCATAATATATAATATGATCATTATGACATGCATCTATATCTTGATACTCCATTCCAATTTCTTTCATAATGGAGTATACATCTCGGTATTTACAAGGTAAAATATTTGATGATGGTAACATAATTTCACCTAACAACATATTCTTGGGTTGTAGTATTAATCTTATTTTTATGTCAACATTCACTTGTCAATCCGGATCGTAAACTTAGAGGTGTGACACTATTTTTGCTAGAGATACTCTGATTTTCCTATTTACCCTACTCCTTGAAATAAAAAAGCAAGCAAATTTTCACACCTTGCAATCTTAAAACAAGGTCTTCTCCTAAAGTTTCAGTCCTTAATCACATTGTTCCAAGATGATTGTAACTTATTAAAAAAAACTAAACTACCATTAATTTTTCAATCTAGGCAATGTTCTTGAAATTACAACCACACCAAGAAAAAAAAAATTTCAAATAATTCTCACCCTTCCATCTATTTCTCATCCAACTCTGAGATCTAATTCATCCAATGCATTGATAAAAAAAAAATCCACAAATAAATCACACTCATTCAAATCAGTTCTCAAACTTTTCTTAACTAAGTACCTGTAGATGCCAATGTACTCAAAATCCCATTCAAAAAGAAATCAATGCTACTATGTGCAATCCAGAAATTAACCAATCATGAAGCTAGAAAAAAATCATAAAATAACCAATACTCACAAGAATGTTCTCAGAAATTATTACTAATTCAAAACATATTCCTCATCTAAAGAAACATAATCTTATTCTTATTCTATAAGAAAATTATGTAAAATACCTTGTTTCACACAGGTGCTTGCACTCAATTTCTTTCTTGTACTAGAAAATAGCCCTAACCCTAAATTTAACCAAATCAACTTCAACAACAGAATTAGGGTCCCAAACAAAAAATGGAAATCTTAGTCGAAGACACCTTTGAATATAGACAAAAAGGAAATGAGCAATCTGTAGATTGAACCCTCACACAAAATCAATATCTTTTTGAACAACAGATGTATGAAATGGTATTCAACCAACCAAGCTGAGAAGGGGTGCATAACAAAGTTTCAACCAATATAATCAAGGTGCTTAGGTGAAAATATTGGTGCTATAGTTCTAATTAAAAAGCAAGTATAATAAACGCAAATATCAAACCATTCACCACAAAATTTCTAGGCTCAGTGTCGCTAATATTTAAGAAATATAACACCACACTGTCACCCAAAACCTCAATCTGAATCAAATGAGAAATCAAGGAAGAAAAATGCCCCAATCTTCACCTTAAACACTTAATAAGGCAGATGCGACAGGCTATGCAATGAAAAATAATAAAATTGATGAAAAACTAATGAAATAGTATTGAATCTAGTCGATTTCAATATGATCAACGATAATTATTTAATAACCCAATGTATAAGTGCCTTAAGACATCACAATCATGTGTTTCATCAATGAGTAAACCTTTTTCTTACACTCCAGGTTTGACAAATATATTCAGAGAAGTATTATGAGCATAAATGATAGATTCACACTATTAAAATAACACAAAACATTCACACCAACAAATAAACTCAACATACAGTAATATATTCAAAGATGCACACCATGCATAAATATATATGTATTAAATAACAGGATTGTGGAACTGGGCTAGTGGGCCCAACAAGGCCATCTCACACACCCTAGTTAAGAGTTTAACTTACAAAAAATACAGATCAATCATGCATATAACTCACAGAGAAGTAAAACCTAACATGGAGGCTAAACGTATTAACAGAGAAGTTGTTACATTAAAAATATGTCTAGTTGAAGAGTGAATCTTTCTACAACATCTTCATAGCTTCGTTTTAACTTGGCCCAGGGCCAGAATAATAAATTTATACATATTGTTCATATAAAGAAACATTTTTGGCCTAGATTACAATAGTAACAATTAGATATAGGATATTGACTTCTTCCAAAATAAACCCTAATAACCCTAGACTTGGAAAATGGAGGGTTAAATCTGGTGGTGAGGATCATTGTTGTTGGAGACTGACCCTACTTCCACGAAATAATATTGCATCAATGGGAGGGAAACAATGAACTCTATAAACATCCTATACAAAAGTCTAGCTACCAGCTCATCCACTTGAAGAGTTAACCACAAACCTGAGTGCAGACAACCTTTTGGGTATGGGCACTGCACAAGCTTGAGTTAGTGTTATAGACATTTTTGTGCCTTACAGCATTGAGCATGAAATGTCCATAATCTAAGGGATCCAAAGTCCCTAAACATGTTGTTCCTACCCCTAGAGGAACAAGGCTAACAAACCACAACAATTCACAAAAGTTCTCCACCAGAAACTGCTCAAAAACAAGTCAATTCAAGATCATTTCAGTGGCTACACTAGCTGTTTGCGCTGAATGTCAAAGCCAACACTGGCTACCTACGTTGAATGTCAAAGGGAACACTGGCTACCTGCGCTGAACGAGAATGGACATGTGGCAAGCTCATTTCTCAAGGTGTCAAAACCCAGGAAGCTTCCAAAATGACACTTGCCTCAGGGAATTCGACTGGTGATGAGTAAGAGGTTCCAAATCTCCAAGTGGAAGCAAGAACCTCCAAGTGGAATCAAGAACTGACAGAGGGAGAGGACACTAGTCAGATCTCAAGCTGACTCATCCTCTCTCCAAACATCTATATATGGATCTCTCCTCCATGAGATCTGGAGGCTGGAATTTTGTTATTGCAAAGAATTGTTGTTGGTTTGAGACTGGAATCATTGGGTGCTTAATGCTTTGAAGGGGCTGAAGATAGGAATTCCATTTGCTGGGAAGGAGATGCTGGATTGGAGCCCTCTGGGTTGTATCTCTTCCTGAACCTTGTTATTCATCAATAAAGCTATCTTGGTTTCTCCTATATGCTGATGTATTTTGATGTATGAATGTATTAGTGTATTTGGTTTATTTCTAATCCTAAACTAGTTATGAATATGAATATCTGTCTTTGTGTAGTGTTCTTTTCTTGTCGCAAGTGGCTGTTCTCTTGTCATCTTTAACGAGCCCATCGCTATGTTTTAACGAGCCTAGCGATAGTGAAACTCGTTCTCGTCTAAAGACAAGTTTGTCGCTATTTAATGATTTTAACGAGTCTAACGACAAGGATAACTCGGTCCTTTTCATTTTTAGAGAGTCTGAAAAGGTACATAAAGTTAACTCCAAAAGTCCTTTTTCATCATCTAATCCCTTATGTCCGAAAAAGTATAAAACAATACAGAAGGGATGAGTTTTCGATAGTTTTAACGAGCCGAATAAAACAAGCGCTCGATCTTTTTGTGCAATAATCCCTCAGGTCCAAAAAGATTAAAATCTAGAGGAGGGATAGCACTTCCTGTCCCTTTAACGAGCTGGAAGGCCAAGGACTCGGAAATCTTTTCATATTTTACGAGTCAGTTGAAAAGAGCTTAAAGAAGACTCATCTTTTGAGGAACGAGTGATAAACAGGGTTAGCAGCTGATTCCAGGTACAGGTTGGAATTTTCCAATCAAGGCAGTGTCACAAGGATGGCTAGGTGAAATCACTCTTCGCAGCTGTTCCTCAAAATGGGTAAACAAACATATGGAGGTGAATGATCGGCCAATGGAAAAGTGGAGGTGACGGTGCAAACACGACCAAGGCTTTAATGGCTGATAAGGTTACATTCACAGTGGTTATTTACCGGGTAGGTTCATTTTTTATTTTGAAATGAGCTTAAACGCTGGTGGAAACACTTGCTCATTGCTTATGTTTATTTTTTAATGAGCATGAAGTCCGCGTTAAAACTGCTCGGATCTTGCGTTTATTTTTTAACGAGCATGAATTGTGTGCTAAAACTGCTCGAATCTTGCGTTTATTTTTTAACGAGCATGAACTGTGTGCTAAAACTGCTCGAAGATAAGTTTGCATGCCCCCAGCATAACAATACAAATCGAGGTGCATGCCCCCCAAGCTTCATTGCATTCAACTTGGTGGTTGGAATGAAGGTTTACCTTTGTGATTTGGAAAGGAGATTGTTTCATTTTTTAATGAGGTTGACACAACAAAAGAACTATCCTCATGACTCCTTGTTTCATTTTTTAATGAGGTTGACATGAGATTAGAACCGTCCTCGGAGCCCACTGTATTTACAGTATTTCTATTAGGGCGATGATCCATGCTGACAAAATGTTTAGGAATCTTCCGAATCCATTAGATATAGAAGATTTCATATTGTAGGTTTCCACTGTGGCTACTTCCGCCAGATTACTCGCAGGCGGTAGGGCAAAAGTACCCATTAAGGCAGGGTCTTTTAGGAGACCTACTCCAATGTTTTGAAGCGAATGATTGCTTCCATGGATCGTTGGAGTGCTTCCCGTAACTTGTGAACTGTCGGGGAGGAAAGTTTGTTGGTCGACGACTGTAATTCCTCCTTGAAAGGGAAATGCAATCTTCCTGAAGTAGGTCGACACAACTGCGGCCATGGCATATATCTAAGGCCTTCCCAGTAGGATGTTGTAATCGAGGTTTCCATCGATTACTTCAACATCAACTTCTACTGTTTTGCCCCCCAGTTCAACTTGCAAGTTACTTAAAATCCCGTATGGAGTGTATGATCGTCCATCAAATGCTTTTAACGTCGTTGACGATTTCGACAAGGGTGGTGAGCCTAAATTTTTCCAGCAACTCATCGACATAAGACATGTAGATGCCCCCTCATCAATAATTGTTTGATGAACATTTTTGTTGAGGGCTTTCACTTGAATAAGGAAAGCTAGTTGAGCTGGTAACTGAGGGTCATATTCTTTATGATCAAAGGCCACAAGATTGGAATCCATTGGGCCAATCCCACCTATTGCTGATAATAAAGCTTGCTCTTGTGAGGGGCAATTTTGCGGTACCTCAAGTGTCGACATAGCGGACGGCGATTGGGCCAGGTCCTCTACTATATTATAATTATGTGCTACTTTGGCACGAGGATTAAATGTCAATTTGTGTACTACTCCGTTTGGCGACTTTATCATTTGTTTAGGAATGATGGGTGGCACAACTTCGGTCAAAGTTGTCGTCGAACTACTAGGTTGTTCATTAGCCTTGTTATTCGACAGCTGTGGATTCCCGTAATCTTTATTCCTTGTCAAAGCATCATTTTGCTGCTTTGAGACAGACAACATAAGCACTTGGGATCGGGAAGCATTTTGATTAGCAACCATTTTGGTTCCCGGGCTTGGAAACGGATCAGTCAATACTGCTGAGGTTTTTGAACTCTTAGAGAGTTTCTTAACTTCAGCTATATGTGGACAATCTCTCGTCCAATGATCCTCATCGCATATATGACACCCCACAGGGGGTTTCCTTTTTCTCCCTTTCTTTTTCTTCTTGCCCCCTGGTTGCTTCAGTTGTTTGCCCTTATCGGTCGACGCGGCATTTACTTCCGAGGCAAGAAGTTCCTCATTTGCATTTTGACTGGAAATCTTACAGGCCCTTTTAGAGGTAGCCTTTGTCGATTTCGTGTCTGTCGTGCCAATCACGCCATCGATGGCATGAGAGTCATTGTTTGATTTAGGAGGAGGAGGAATTGAGAATTCCGGTCTAGGGGCGTCAGGTATTTTGTCGTAGAGCGTGCCAGACTGAGTATAGACCAAGTCCAGATATTGCGCACGAGCGATGACTTGCTCTTCCGTTACGACTCCCTCCTTTGCCACATCTTCCGTGATTGCAGGAAGTAACGACTTGATAAACCATTCAGCTAATAGCTGATCGGGAACGTACGTTTTTACCATCCTACGACGACATCGCCACTCATGTATATGATCATATATGTGAGTGGCCGTTGTCTGTTTGAAATTGGTTAGGAGTTCCGTTCCCGTTTCATACCTTATTGGTAGTTGAAAATGGGTTAAGAAAGTCGTGGCTAAGGTACTGAAATTGTCGAACGAAGCTCTAGGAAATTCAATATACCATTTTGCCGCTGGACCCGTTAACGTCCTCTGAAAAAGGCGAAGTCTTATCGAATCATCATTCAGGGTGTTTGATGAACACCACAGATGAAATGTCATCACATGATTCGACGGATCTTCACCCGGATTTCCATTAAATTTAGGAATATCTGACGGAAGTTTATGCGGAATCGCTGGCCACCAAGGGGCATAAGCAATTGGATCATTTGTCAGCCGGTTTAGATCTGGTAATTCTAGAGTTTCTACAAAGGGAAACTGTTGATTCAGGTTAGGCGAAGCATACCTAGGATAAGATGGAATTGCCTGAGCAGTGGGTCTTTGCATACCAGCATAATGTATTTGATGCTGGCAACTTTGACAAGTTTGATGGGAATAACCATTATAATATGGTTGTTGATTACCGCTTTGGAAATGCGATTGCCCATTTCTTACAAAGACTTGTTGCTCAGGTCCTTGATATGATTGCTGGAATGGGGGTTGTTGAGTTTGAACCAGCTCTGGTTGTTGAACCATTTGCTGTTGACCAATACTGGATGATTGACCAAGATGAGGAGTCACAGTACTTGTTTGATCCTGAGTCGCTCCAGATAAGGAGGCACTAACCTGAGGTTGTGATTGAGTCGTTGAGACAAGAGGCTGTTGTATTGCAACCTGAGGTTGTTGGGGTTGACATACAACAGGTAGCGCTTGTACTTGCGACGCAGTAACCATAGCAGGTATAGTGGGAATATTCGACACAGGGTGGACTGGTTGCATTGAATATACAACCCTTGGTTGCTGAGGCAGTATTGGTACCCAACCGCTGGATATAATTCCAGTTTGACCTGAACTTTGTTGTAAACTCCCATATGGTTGTTCTCCGGGAGGGAACAATGAAAAGGCATACTGCCCTCCATATGGTGGCAATCCAGTACTTAAAGGGTAGATTGGCCTTTGAAGACACATTGGATCAATTTGTTGAGTTTCAACATAAGAAATACCAGATGATAATCCGGATGAAGAAATAGGAATTAACCATGTCGTCGAAGCAGTCCCTGATGGGACTCCGGCTTGTTTTTGATAACTTGCCGGGACAGATGGTATACCATCGAACATCGTTGGGGTAGTAGCAGGAGGCTCTACCGCTGCTGTGTCGGATGACACAGTCCTGGATGTCGACGGTTGTTCAGACATATCTAGTCTATCCAAAAGATTTTCTAGCGATTCTACAAGAACTTACGATGAAAAGAGACTAACTTCGAAGATCAACGAGGGAATGGTGATGATTATTCCGTTTAAAATAAATTTTAACGACGCTTAGACACAACCTGCTTTTTCAATTTTAAAGAGTCGAGAAAAAGCAAAAGATGACTCTAGTCTCCTTCGATGTTTTAACGAGCCCGAAGTGACAAATGCTCAGATGGACTTTTTCCGTTATAGAGTCTGAAAAAGGCCAAAAGGAACTGCTCTGGAGTTCTAGGCAGAGGGTGTGCCAAACTTTTCGCAAAACCGCAGAATACGTTTTAGGGTACGGGCGGTCGATCTTCCTGAATGCTGTGTTCAGTGCATTGCGATCAGTAGGGCGTCCGACACGGCTTCCTAAGGATAAAGGTTTTATGCCTATAGGGGTCTCCCAATATATACGCGACGGTACGTGGGAGCACAATCCGTACTGGCACTATCGTCCCTCAGGAGGAATCACCCACCATCCACGAGATCGACAGTCACCAGGCTTAACGACGCCGGAACACATCTCTAGCCTAGACCTCTATGTTGTGCGTTATGTTGCAAAGCATTGTTAAGTTGATTCAATTTATTTTAGGTTGATCTTTTTAAAGTTTGCCTTTCAAGGTTCACCACGAGATGTATGATACAAATTCCTAAATGCAGTCTAAAGATGATAAGCAAGCTTTATATCTTTTCAACTTTGAAAATCCTAGCTACTAAGGGAAAAGAAAGACACCATCTTTTCTCAAAGAGCAATTAGCACACTCTAATGCACTTTTCTTAAATCCAACATGCAAACTATCAAATGCAAATGCACAATGCAGGTGTTTGTTTTCCGCTTTCTTAGTATTGATGCCTACAAAGAAAGCTTTTTGTACAACTTTGAATTTGCTTTTAAATGATAAACACAAACAAGTTTAATTTTTCGAAATCAGAGAAGATAGAAGAGATTACAACACTCAACGATTTTCGAAATAAAGACTTGTTTCGACACTTAAAAGAGACAAATTCAAACCAATAAGCAAAAGTAAATGTATAATCAATCTGCAAACAGCCAATGAACTCTCTTCTAAGATCACAATCAATAGATCTGAATCAAGGGCTACAAGATGACTATTTCACTCATGCAAAGGAAAAATGTAAATGACGCCACAAACACATAAAAACACTCACAGTCTTTTTGTACAAAAGGAGGCGGAATGTAAGCAGAGAAGAGGAGTTTTCAAACTGGTACCTATGCTGGTTACAGGCTGCAAAAATCAGAGATCAAAACAAGGCAAAACAGAGCAGAGAACCCCAGCTGCACAAGGACAAACTGGTTCAGCGCAACCTCAACACAGGGGTTTTGACATTCAACATAGGTAGCCTTCATGGGACCTGCGTTGAAATGCAGAACCTCTTCACAGCTGTCGCGCTGAAAGAGAAACGAGAGTTTCTCACTGGGTTCTGGGTCACAGATTGCTATTTAATCTACTGTTTCAGACCAAATAAAAGCAACAAGCAAGGTACAATCAAAGGGATGCTTTGAGGGAGTACTAAGATCTATCACAAAGGATCATCAAATAATTTGTGAGTCCATTGTTCAGATCATAGACAAGTCCAGTGATTGGATCAAGGCAGCAACTGTCTACTTTGCATCCGGGAATAGAAGATGCAGTTCGATTGTTGCTGTCAAGTCTATGAAACAAACAATGATAGAAACACAAATAAAATGACTAAACAAATCTTCCCCAGTGGAGTCGCCAATTTGTTGTGGGGAAAAATGCCTATGCAGGACGATCCTATCCACCTAAGGTGTGACAGTGCCTTAGCAACAAACGAGTACAGCTATTCTGGTTTCTTCCTTTATGAAATATGAAAGAAGAGAGATCAATAGACTTACCGGTGTCTTCCGTTTGTCCCTCGATCCAGTCTCTCTTCTCTTTGGGTGTTCACAGCTACTTGCCTTCTTGCTTATCCAGCTACAACTTCCTGCAAGATCACAAGAGAACAGCTACTTGCGACAAGAGAACAGCTACTTGCGACAAGAGAAGAACACTACACAAAGACAAATATTCATATTCATAACTAGTTTAGGATTAGAAATAAACCAAATACACTAATACATTCATACATCAAAATACATCAGCATATAGGAGAAACCAAGATAGCTTTATTGATGAATAACAAGGTTCAGGAAGAGATACAACCCAGAGGGCTCCAATCCAGCATCTCCTTCCCAGCAAATGGAATTCCTATCTTCAGCCCCTTCAAAGCATTAAGCACCCAATGATTCCAGTCTCAAACCAACAACAATTCTTTGCAATAACAAAATTCCAACCTCCAGATCTCATGGAGGAGAGATCCATATATAGATGTTTGGAGAGAGGATGAGTCAGCTTGAGATCTGACTAGTGTCCTCTCCCTCTGTCAGTTCTTGATTCCACTTGGAGGTTCTTGCTTCCACTTGGAGATTTGGAACCTCTTACTCATCACCAGTCGAATTCCCTGAGGCAAGTGTCATTTTGGAAGCTTCCTGGGTTTTGACACCTTGAGAAATGAGCTTGCCACATGTCCATTCTCGTTCAGCGCAGGTAGCCAGTGTTCCCTTTGACATTCAACGCGGGTAGCCAGTGTTGGCTTTGACATTCAGCGCAAACAGCTAGTGTAGCCACTGAAATGATCTTGAATTGACTTGTTTTTGAGCAGTTTCTGGTGGAGAACTTCTGTGAATTGCTGTGGTTTGTTAGCCTTGTTCCTCTAGGGGTAGGAACAACATGTTTAGGGACTTTGGATCCCTTAGATTATGGACATTTCATGCTCAATGCTGTAAGGCACAAAAATGTCTATAACAGTTGCCCCCTAAAGTATGAGGCTGTTTATCGGGTGAAATGCTTTATCAGGGGGATCCGAAGTTCATCCAATGCTGAGAGGAGACCTGTAATAAGATACAATACAATACATTATTTTTCATACTGCTTTCATGATCTAGCTGAGGCGGGCATTCCCATGCTCAGCTTTATAAATTTATTTTTCTGTACATAGAACAGACAATCTTCTGATGGTAGACTGATAATTTTGATGAAATTATCATCCTTTGAGTAGGATGATTATCTGCTGCAATGATGTACATGTCAATGTCTTTATCTTTCCTGAATATATATCGCAGCCCGGATGGATGAAACTAGATCCGGGGTCTTCAAACTTGTTCGATCTTCACTTTAAGTACAAGTCGATCCATGTGAGAAATGTTCTGAAGTCGAACATGGAAAGACATCGCTTGATTACCGGTCAATGATGTAAACCGTTAACAAGCGCGAGAGGAATCACCGATAATGATAATGACCCTCAAGGTACTGCAGTACAATTCACGTGGTGTGAATAAAGGAATTGGCGTCGAACACCATGCAAAATCTTTCGGTCGAAGGTCATTGATGTATACCTGTCGCCGGAAGTGAGAAACTTGCCATTGAGGCATGCAAGCTTCAAAGTATTGAAGGGGTTGTTCCTAGATCAACTTCTTGGATAATGAGCTGATGTCGACAAGAAGCGATCCGTCAAAGGAGGGCCTTAATGAATCCCACATCAGTGACACGGAACGGAGCTAATGATTTTAATGGAGGTGAAAACGATCTGTGACATATGATTCAGGGTGGCGGTCATGAAAGGATGAAGGATAATGTATGGCAGTGGATGGGACACGGTTGACTTTTCTGAACGACCTCTCTTGAACATGTGGCGACACTGATGCGATGGATCAGTAGCATTACCCCAAAGATGGATGGTATGGCGAGACCATGGATGTGACCGGTGAATGAAACAACCCAACCCGATTGTGGTACGGAGGAAAAGTGTCATGTTCAAGAGCGACTTGCTACCATCAAAGTTTTCTTTAGTTTCTCCCAATTTTTCCCCAGTCATTGCTGACCAGTACCTCTTTATTTTTGTCAAGCTTGAGGAGGATAACATATGCTTGTTCTATAACCTGCCCTTCAGGCAAGCCCATCGCTATGTTTTAACGAGCCTAGCGATAGTGAAACTCGTTCTCGTCTAAAGACAAGTTTGTCGCTATTTAATGATTTTAACGAGTCTAACGACAAAGATAACTCGGTCCTTTTCATTTTTAGAGAGTCTGAAAAGGTACATAAAGTTAACTCCAAAAGTCCTTTTTCGTCATCTAATCCCTTAGGTCCGAAAAAGTATAAAACAATACAGAAGGGATGAGTTTTCGATAGTTTTAACGAGCCGAATAAAACAAGCGCTCGATCTTTTTGTGCAATAATCCCTCAGGTCCAAAAAGATTAAAATCTAGAGGAGGGATAGCACTTCCTGTCCCTTTAACGAGCTGGAAGGCCAAGGACTCGGCAATCTTTTCATATTTTACGAGTCAGTTGAAAAGAGCTTAAAGAAGACTCGTCTTTTGAGGAACGAGTGATAAACAGGGTTAGCAGCTGATTCCAGGTACAGGTTGGAATTTTCCAATCACGACAGTGTCACAAGGATGGCTAGGTGAAATCACTCTTCGCAGCTGTTCCTCAAAATGGGTAAACAAACATATGGAGGTGAACGATCGGCCAATGGAAAAGTGGAGGTGACGGTGCAAACACGACCAAGGCTTTAATGGCTGATAAGGTTACATTCACAGTGGTTATTTACCGGGTAGGTTCATTTTTTATTTTAAAATGAGCTTAAACGCTGGTGGAAACACTTGCTCATTGCTTATGTTTATTTTTTAACGAGCATGAAGTCCGCGTTAAAACTGCTCAGATCTTGCGTTTATTTTTTAATGAGCATGAACTGTGTGCTAAAACTGCTCGAATCTTGCGTTTATTTTTTAACGAGCATGAACTGTGTGCTAAAACTGCTCGAAGATAAGTTTGCATGCCCCCAGCATAACAACGCAAATCGAGGTGCATTCACTATACCTGCTATGGTTACTGCGTCGCAAGTACAAGCGCTACCTATTGTATGTCAACCCCAACAGCCTCAGGTTGCAATACAACAGCCTCTTGTCTCAACGACTCAATCGCAACCTCAGGTTAGTGCCTCCTTATCTGGAGCGACTCAGGATCAAACAAGTACTGTGACTCCTCATCTTGGTCAATCATCTAGTATTGGTCAACAGCAAATGGTTCAACAACCAGAGCTGGTTCAAACTCAACAACCCCCATTCCAGCAATCATATCAAGGACCTGAGCAACAAGTCTTTGTAAGCAATGGGCAATCGCATTTCCAAAGCGGTAATCAACAACCATATTATAATGGTTATTCCCATCAAACTTGTCAAAGTTGCCAGCATCAAATACATTATGCTGGTATGCAAAGACCCACTGCTCAGGCGATTCCATCTTATCCTGGGTATGCTTCGCCTAACCTGAATCAATAGTTGCCCTTTGTAGCAACTCTAGAATTACCAGATCTAAACCGGCTGACGAATGATCCAATTGCTTATGCCCCTTGGTGGCCAGCGATTCCGCATAAACTTCCGTCAGATATTCCTAAATTTAATGGAAATCCGGGTGAAGATCCGTCGAATCATGTGATGACATTTCATCTGTGGTGTTCATCAAACACCCTGAATGATGATTCGATAAGACTTCGCCTTTTTCAGAGGACGTTAACGGGTCCAGCGGCAAAATGGTATATTGAATTGCCTAGAGCTTCGTTCGACAATTTCAGTACCTTAGCCACGACTTTCTTAACCCATTTTCAACTACCGATAAGATATGAAACGGGAACGGAACTCCTAACCAATTTCAAACAGACAACGGCCACTCACATATCTGATCATATACATGAGTGGCGACGTCGTCGTAGGATGGTAAAAACGTACGTTCCCGATCAGCTATTAGCTGAATGGTTTATCAAGTCGTTACTTCCTGCAATCACGGAAGATGTGGCAAAGGGGGGAGTCGTAACGGAAGAGCAAGTCATCGCTCATGCGCAATATCTGGACTTGGTCTATACTCAGTCTGGCACGCTCTACGACAAAATACCTGACGCCCCTAGACCGGAATTCTCAATTCCTCCTCCTCCTAAATCAAACAATGACTCTCATGCCATCGATGGCGTGATTGGCACGACAGACACGAAATCGACAAAGGCTACCTCTAAAAGGGCCTGTAAGATTTCCAGTCAAAATGCAAATGAGGAACTTCTTGCCTCGGAAGTAAATGCCGCGTCGACCGACAAGGGCAAACAACTGAAGCAACCAGGGGGCAAGAAGAAAAAGAAAGGGAGAAAAAGGAAACCCCCTGCGGGGTGTCATATATGCGATGAGGATCATTGGACGAGAGATTGTCCACATATAGCTGAAGTTAAGAAACTCTTTAAGAGTTCAAAAACCTCAGCAGTATTGACTGATCCGTTTCCAAGCCCGGGAACCAAACTGGTTGCTAATCAAAATGCTTCCCGATCCCAAGTGCTTATGTTGTCTGTCTCAAAGCGGCAAAATGATGCTTTGACAAGGAATAAAGATTACGGGAATCCACAGCTGTCGAATAACAAGGCTAATGAACAACCTAGTAGTTCGACGACAACTTTGACCGAAGTTGTGCCACCCATCATTCCTGAACAAATGATAAAGTCGCCAAAGGGAGTAGTACACAAATCGACATTTAATCCTCGTGCCAAAGTAGCACATAATTATAATATAGTAGAGGACCTGGCCCAATCGCCGTCCGCTATGTCGACACTTGAGGTACTGCAAAATTGCCCCTCCCAAGAGCAAGCTTTATTATCAGCAATAGGTGGGATTGGCCCAATGGATTCCAATCTTGTGGCCTTTGATCATAAAGAATATGACCCTCAGTTACCAGCTCAACTAGCTTTCCTTATTCAAGTGAAATCCCTCAACAAAACTGTTCATCGAACAATTATTGATGATGGGGCATCTACATGTCTTATGTCGATGAGTTGCTGGAAAAATTTAGGCTCACCACCCTTGTCGAAATCGTCAACGACGTTAAAAGCATTTGATGGACGATCATACACTCCATACGGGATTTTAAGTAACTTGCAAGTTGAACTGGGGGGCAAAACAGTAGAAGTTGATGTTGAAGTAATCGATGGAAACCTCGATTACAACATCCTACTGGGAAGGCCTTGGATATATGCCATGGCCGCAGTTGTGTCGACCTACTTCAGGAAGATTGCATTTCCCTTTCAAGGAGGAATTACAGTCGTCGACCAACAAACTTTCCTCCCTGACAGTTCACAAGTTACGGGAAGCACTCCAACGATCCATGGAAGCAATCATTCGCTTCAAAACATTGGAGTAGGTCTCCTAAAAGACCCTGCCTTAATGGGTACTTTTGCCCTACCGCCTGCGAGTAATCTGGCGGAAGTAGCCACAGTGGAAACCTACAATATGAAATCTTCTATATCTAACGGATTCAGAAGATTCCTAAACATTTTGTCAGCATGGATCATCGCCCTAATAGAAATACTGTAAATACAGTGGGCTCCGAGGACGGTTCTAATCTCATGTCAACCTCGTTAAAAAATGAAACATGGAGTCATGAGGATAGTTCTTTTACTGTGTCAACCTCATTAAAAAATGAAACAATCTCCTTTCCAAATCACAAAGGTAAACCTTCATTCCAACCACCGAGTTGAATGCAATGAAGCTTGGGGGGCATGCACCTCGATTTGCGTTGTTATGTTGGGGGCATGCAAACTTATCTTCGAGCAGTTTTAGCACACAGTTCATGCTCGTTAAAAAATAAACGCAAGATTCGAGCAGTTTTAGCACACAGTTCATGCTCGTTAAAAAATAAACGCAAGATCCGAGCAGTTTTAACGCGGACTTCATGCTCGTTAAAAAATAAACATAAGCAATGAGCAAGTGTTTCCACCAGCGTTTAAGCTCATTTTAAAATAAAAAATGAACCTACCCGGTAAATAACCACTGTGAATGTAACCTTATCAGCCATTAAAGCCTTGGTCGTGTTTGCACCGTCACCTCCACTTTTCCATTGGCCGATCGTTCACCTCCATATGTTTGTTTACCCATTTTGAGGAACAACTGCGAAGAGTGATTTCACCTAGCCATCCTTGTGACACTGCCGTGATTGGAAAATTCCAACCTGTCCCTGGAATCAGCTGCTAACCCTGTTTATCACTCGTTCCTCAAAAGACGAGTCTTCTTTAAGCTCTTTTCAACTGACTCGTAAAATATGAAAATATTGCCGAGTCCTTGGCCTTCCAGCTCGTTAAAGGGACAGGAAGTGCTATCCCTCCTCTAGATTTTAATCTTTTTGGACCTGAGGGATTATTGCACAAAAAGATCGAGCGCTTGTTTTATTCGGCTCGTTAAAACTATCGAAAACTCATCCCTTTTGTATTGTTTTATACTTTTTCGGACCTAAGGGATTAGATGACGAAAAAGGACTTTTGGAGTTAACTTTATGTACCTTTTCAGACTCTCTAAAAATGAAAAGGACCGAGTTATCCTTGTCGTTAGACTCGTTAAAATCATTAAATAGCGACAAACTTGTCTTTAGACGAGAACGAGTTTCACTATCGCTAGGCTCGTTAAAACATAACGATGGGCTTGCCCGAAGGGCAGGTTATAGAACAAGCATATGTTATCCTCCTCAAGCTTGACAAAAATAAAGAGGTACTGGTCAGCAATGACTGGGGAAAAATTGGGAGAAACTAAAGAAAACTTTGATGGTAGCAAGTCGCTCTTGAACATGACACTTTTCCTCTGTACCACAATCGGGTTGGGTTGTTTCATTCACTGGTCACATCCATGGTCTCGCCATACCATCCATATTTGGGGTAATGCTACAGATCCATCGCATCAGTGTCGTCACATGTTCAAGAGAGGTCATTCAGAAAATTCAACCGTGTCCCATCCACTGCCATACATTATCCTTCATCCTTTCATGACCGCCACCCTGAATCATATGTCACAGATCGTTTTCACCTCCATTAAAATCATTAGCTCCGTTCCATGTCACTGATGTGGGATTCATTAAGGCCCTCCTTTGACGGATTGCTTCTTGTCGACATCAGCTCATTATCCAAGAGGTTGATCTAGGAACAACCCCTTCAGTACTTTGAAGCTTGCATGCCTCAATGGCAAGTTTCTCACTTCCGGCGACATGTATACATCAATGACCTTCGACCGAAAGATTTTGCGTGGTGTTCGACGCCAAGTCCTTTATTCACACCACGTGAATTGTACTACAGTACCTTGAGGGTCATTATCATTATCGGTGATTCCTCTCGCGCTTGTTAACGGTTTACATCATTGACCGGTAATCAAGCGATGTCTTTCCATGTTCGACTTCAGAACATTTCTCACATGGATCGACTTGTACTTAGAGTGAAGATCGAACGAGTTTGAAGACCCCGGATCTAGTTTCATCCATCCTGGCTGCGATATATATTCAGGAAAGATAAAGACATTGACATGTACATCATTGCAGCAGATAATCATCCTACTCAAAGGATGATAATTTCATCAAAATTATCAGTCTACCATCAGACGATTGTCTGTTCTCTGTACAGAAAAATAAATTTATAAAGCTGAGCATGGGAATGCCCGCCTCAGCTAGATCATGAAAGCAGTATAAAAAATAATGTATTGTATTGTATCTTATTACAGGTCTCCTCTCAGCATTGGATGAACTTCGGATCCCCCTGATAAAGCATTTCACCCGATAAACAGCCTCATACTTTAGGGGGCAACTGTTATAGACATTTTTGTACCTTACAGCATTGAGCATGAAATGTCCATAATCTAAGGGATCCAAAGTCCCTAAACATGTTGTTCCTACCCCTAGAGGAACAAGGCTAATAAACCACAACAATTCACAGAAGTTCTCCACCAGAAACTGCTCAAAAACAAGTCAATTCAAGATCATTTCAGTGGCTACACTAGCTGTTTGCGCTGAATGTCAAAGCCAACACTGGCTACCTGCGTTGAATGTCAAAGGGAACACTGGCTACCTGCGCTGAATGAGAATGGACATGTGGCAAGCTCATTTCTCAAGGTGTCAAAACCCAGGAAGCTTCCAAAATGACACTTGCCTCAGGGAATTCGACTGGTGATGAGTAAGAGGTTCCAAATCTCCAAGTGGAAGCAAGAACCTCCAAGTGGAATCAAGAACTGACAGAGGGAGAGGACACTAGTCAGATCTCAAGCTGACTCATCCTCTCTCCAAACATCTATATATGGATCTCTCCTCCATGAGATCTGGAGGCTGGAATTTTGTTATTGCAAAGAATTGCTGTTGGTTTGAGACTGGAATCATTGGGTGCTTAATGCTTTGAAGGGGCTGAAGATAGGAATTCCATTTGCTGGGAAGGAGATGCTGGATTGGAGCCCTCTGGGTTGTATCTCTTCCTGAACCTTGTTATTCATCAATAAAGCTATCTTGGTTTCTCCTATATGCTGATGTATTTTGATGTATGAATGTATTAGTGTATTTGGTTTATTTCTAATCCTAAACTGGTTATGAATATGAATATCTGTCTTTGTGTAGTGTTCTTCTCTTGTTGCAAGTAGCTGTTCTCTTGTCGCAAGTAGCTGTTCTCTTGTGATCTTGCAGGAAGTTGTAGCTGGATAAGCAAGAAGGCAAGTAGCTGTGAACACCCAAAGAGAAGAGAGACTGGATCGAGGGACAAACGGAAGACACCGGTAAGTCTATTGATCTCTCTTCTTTCATATTTCATAAAGGAAGAAACCAGAATAGCTGTACTCGTTTGTTGCTAAGGCACTGTCACACCTTAGGTGGATAGGATTGTCCTGCATAGGCATTTTTCCCCACAACAGTTAGTGGTTTGTATAGAAGCACAAATGTTTAGAAAAACACATAAATTGAACTATGTTGGATTCAAAATATAAATATACCTACCAGCTTCTTAATATATAATGTTTGTTACACATGTCCTCAAAACCAGATCAAAATGTGAGGTAAAAACTACAATTTTTAGGCCAAAATTAGATGAAATAAGGGCAGGTAAGGGAGAAGAATAGAATATTTATGGCACCCAAGATTCCCCCAACATAATCTTCTTGTGTGTCCTCACACAAAATTATCAACCCTCTTCTAAAAACAAAATTTTGGAATCTCCTTCATCAATTCTTAACTCTTATATCAATATCCATGCCTAACCCCAATGTTTCCTTCGACTTCTTCCTCAATCTCCTACTTTTATCCTTCCATGTGTCCAACTCATCCTCTATTTGCTTATTCTTCTCCTTTAAATCTATTATTTCAGTGTTTAGCCTCGCGACAATATTTTTCAGGGTCGAATTTTGAGTTTGAATATATCGATTTATAACCTCAATTTCCTTCACCTCATTCTATAAAGAATCAGTCTTCTTCACACCCTTTTTCTGTCTAATCGGGGTTTTAAGAGGAACACAATCCTCTTGATCCTCAGTCGGCACATACACATGGTTATATCCTAACTCTGTAATAGTTGTTGCAACGCCTCTTTCACTCTCATTATTTGACTATAATTCCTTGTTACAGACTTTCATTTTATTACTTTTCATTCTACTACTCGCCCGTGTCTCGGTGCAGGAATCAACCTCCAAATTTGAGCCCACTTGATCTTTACTACCCTGACCTGAAATTCGATGGTTCTGGTTCGATACTTCCTTCCTTGTCTCATGCACAAAATCACCATTATGTCTTGACTCTGATAACTCAGGTTCTCAGCTGGAAGATTCTCAACTAAAGGATTCTCATTTTCCACAGGCAGGGGAGCAAGCCCATATTGTGCCATTGCCTGAGTTTTACTTCTCAAACTAATCACATATTCAAATGTTAGAGGTGGCTCGAACCCCTGCTTTTAATTTTCAAGCTTTTCCGAGGGTTCTTTCTACCCCCTCTTAGCTTCATGCTTCTAAACCTGCACTACAAACCCTCCAATGGGTTTCTTCGGCACCTTAATATAGTATTTAAGACTACAAATTTTAAATTATGTCACAAATTGATCCCAATCAAACCCCTAATGGCATAATTATTCAGAAACCAATATTTTATCAAGCTGACATGGTATAGTTGTCATTCTTTCTTATAAAAAAAGCTCCCTTTCACCCCACATGACATTTTTATTAAAATTTTAAGAAGAAAATAAGGAAAATTCAAGGTTTGACCTAATTCAAAATGGAGCATCAACCAAATGTGGTAAAGGAGCACAATTGAAAACTAACCTTCACAGGTCACAAACTTCTATAGGATGAGCAATATAATTTTCCATTTCTCCATTAGATATTTCACATGAATTCCATGTTTCCATTGTACCCTGATGTTTAGGTTGATCATGAACCTATGCCATGCTTCCATAACGAATTCTCCCTTCTTGAACCAATTCTTCCCCTTGTGTGGAAGACCCATTGCTTTGACCACAAATGTTTTAGAAACATTGAACATTAACGACCCTACCATCACCATTTTATTGTTGAAATTATCAGAAAACCCCTGTACAATTTTCAAATCACGCCCATTGAATTTATTTAGGAATGGTAGCCACCCTGCTACCTATAACATTCGGAAAATGACTTTATACTTAGGCAAACATTTAACTTCACCAATCAACCCCGATTCAAATATTACTGGTTCCATCCCCTTCTTACAATCTTCGGTTTGTAAATTATGCTACATTACTGTTACCCTTACCTTGTGCTTTGATCCCCTCCTTACTGATACTGCGTCAACCTCTGCAATCTTGCACCAAATATGTATGCAAACTTTCCTCCGCTAAATTCCACACACACACATGTTATCAATGGTATCCTTTTTGTATTTGCAAAATTACACCATAGCCAACATCTTCATTAATTGACAATCAAAACATAAGTGTGCGGGTACCAATCAATAATGAAGTGGGAATCATGAAAAATGGTTTCAGGCTAGAGATAATTATGATTATGATTAATGTGATCATAGAAGAAAAGCTAACATAATGACCAACAAAAGCGAATGATATTGTTGATACATAGATAGGAGGCGTGAATGAGGAGGAATCCACCATCGTCGCGATTGCTATGTGTGGAGGTGACAACAGGGATACCCAAATCTGAGCTTCCCTCACAATGATTACGGTTTATCGGATAGTGATTACATACATTTAAAAATATGAAGTCTAAAGTAGGTTAAAAATATTCTTGAATTAGTTTAAAATCTAATGTGCCATCAAACATTGCATTTAGAGATAAACCCCTATAAATACTCAAATATACATTAAGTGACCCATCCCACATTCATAAGTCTCACAAATAAGCATAGTATTAGCAAAGCAGGGTCATTAATAATATGTTTGAACACATAAAACTGGTAATATTTGATCAAGAAGATGCAGGTCGAGGATCATTTCATGCTCGCACTGAATAGTCTACCTGCACTGCTTAAAAAAACCAAAAATAATTATACAAAAGAAAATCAAACCATTCAAAGTTGTTGTCTCTAAGCTGGATCTATTCAACTTAACTTTGGTAAGAACTGCTTGCTGCTAGGTGCTACCAAGGTGATGTTGCATATATATGTAGAGTGCTAAAAAACAGGGAACCTTTTAATTTCTGGATCAGGGGGAAACAAAGAAGAGGGAATAGGAACAAAATTCAGAATGGGAGGGTATCAATCTTAGGGAATAGAAGGAAGGGCATAAATAGTAAAAATATGCCCAAAAGGGGGGAAAGGTAGAATATGGATAGGGAAAATAAAGAATGGGAAGTGTATAAATAAGGAATATAGAGGGGAAGGAAAAAATAGGGACAAGGGTTAATTTCTCAAGAAAGAATGGGAAAGAACGAAGTGGGAAACAAAGTCAAGTAGAGTTCTCATATTTCAAATTATCATTCCTTTGCTTTTTTTGATGTTGTGGCCCATGGAAGTAAATTAACTACAACATGAACTATTCACGTTGACCATATATAGATTTGACAAGATGTCTGCCTTGAACTTTCCTAAGGGAAAGCTCCTGCTAGTTGACCTCTGTTGCCATCAGAAACACCTATAGAGACCTGCTTCTTCTCAAGGATAGAAGAAACATGTATATTGATTCAGTCAATGTTCCCATTTTATTTAATAAAAAGAGAGTCTATATTCCAATAACCTGGTTTTTAGGAAGCCTCCTACAAAAATGTTCCAACAAGTAGGTATTCAAAATCATGCGTTATTATATATCTATATCTATATCTATATATCTATATATCTATCTATCTATCTATATATATATATATATATATATATATATATATATATATTATGATTTTTTTTTTCATTTTATTTTATTATTATTATTAATTTTTAAAGGAAAATAGAAACTTCAAGAAATACTCACAATAGGCTATAGATTTGATTTTCATGCATCTTCAAATATTCTTGCTATTCAACCTTCTTTTTAAACTCTGCCTTGGCAATGGGCTAGTGATATATCCTAAGTATGTACCCATTTACCAGGAAGACAATCTCGTGCTCCTCGATTGTATTGATCTCTACAACTCCATTTTCAAAAAATCTGACCACTTCATAAGGCCCCAACGAGCGAGTGTGAAACTTCCCTTTAAAATTATTGAATTTTAAGTCAAAGAGAACAACACAATCCTTTGCATGGAACTATTTTCTCTTAATCAGTCTATCATGCCACTTACTACGTTGTTGCTAAAGTAGAGTAGTCTATAGGAGATCATCTCTTCTCATTTAATCTAACTCATTCAATTGCATGAGACACTGCTACTATGCCTCAGAGAGATCTAGACCCAACTGAACTGGAGTTCTGTAGCACTTGATTTGAAACTCAATGGGTAGTAGAACATGTTTTCCATGAACTAGTTCATATGGAGTGTGGCCAATACTATTCCTCAAGGTAGTCCTATATGCCCACAAAGCCTCCAGTTAATTCTTTGCCCAATTCTTTTTGTTCATGTTGGCTATTTTAGTAAGGATTGTTTCGATAACCTTGTTTGTAGATTCCACTTAACCATTGGCCTGTGGGTGTTCAGGGGATGAATTCTTGTGATGAACCTTATACTGCTCCATTATTCCTTTCACAAGATTGGAAGTGAACTGCGCTCCATTGTCAGAAACTATTTCTTTGGGCATACCAAATATCACAAAAAAATATTCAAATAGAAAATCAATCACAGACTTTTCAGTAGCATATAAAATAGCTTTTTCCTCTATCCATTTAGTAACAAAATCATTATAAACCATAATATACCTTTTATTTAGAGATGGAGGTGAAATAGGCCCTACAAAGTCAATTTCCCATTTTTCAAAGGGCTCAATCATCAACTATGGACATAAAGGCATCTCATCTGCTTGCACCGATCGACCAGTTCACTGACAACTGTCATACTGGATGACATATATTTTTGCTTTCTTAAAAAGGGTTAACCAAAAGCAACCTTCTCTAAGCACTTTATAAGATGTCATTTTGTCGGCAAAGTGACCCCCACAAGGCTCATCATGGATTTCTCTAAGAATGTCAAACACATCTTCCTCTCTCACACACCTGCGAATAATCAAATCATAACATATGTAAAAGAGTTCACCTTGAATCCATGAATATGAAGCGTTGTTTTTTATAATCTTATGCTTCTCTCTAGTAGAAAGTTGAGATCATGCCTTTCCTATTACAAGGTAATTTTCTATGTATGAAAACCATGGTGAGTTAGTTGACACGATAATTAAATGTTCGTTTGGAAATGAATCATTTGCATGGATATTTTGACTAGGCTTATCTAATCTAGATAAAAAATCAGTAACAACATTAGATTTCCTTGGCTTATCACTGATTGTAACATTAAATTCCTTTAGTAATAATAACCATCTAGTAACCCTACCACTAGTTAATGGTTTATTCATCAAATATCTAATTTCAAAATGACCAGTATGAAAAAAAGCTTCATATCCATTAATATAATGTCTAAATTTATTTATGGAAAAAAGTATAGCTAAAAACTCTTTCTTTGTTACCGTATAATTCAGTTCAGCAGGGGACACATTCTTATTGGAAAAATAAATGGAATAGGATGCATGATTTTCTTCTTGACCAAAATATGCACCCACAATAGTCTCTGAGGTGTTCAAGAAGATGTGAAATGAAAGGGACCAATTAGGTCCCCTCAGGACTGGTGCCTTTACTAGTTTCTCCTTCAAGTCCTCAAAGGCTCATTAGCAAGATTTGGTCCATGAGAAATCACTATCCTTAACCAATAATTGAAAGAAAGGAGAAGATATCTTAGAAAAATTCTCAATGAATCTTCAGTAGTAACTCACATGACCCAGGAACCATCTCACTTCCTAGAAATCGATGCACAGGTAAAAAAATAGACCATATAAACCATGTGATTGATGCTCATAAATTGTCAATATGACCAAAGGCAGTAGATGCATCGTGATAAACAAGAAAAGAAGAATGAAAAAGAACCTATGAAACCCTGATGACATACTTTATTTTTTATTATGATAAAAGAGACCATTCTAACATGTGCATACAATGTGTTAGCATCAAATGTTGAAGGAAAAAAAAAGAATACGAAACAGCTAAAAAAACCTAGGGGACCTATTGCATGATTTACCTAGAGCATGATGAGGACCAACTAAGGTAGATTCAAGAAACTAACAAGAATCAAATCATTGAGATGATCGTTTCCCATCTGAAGGTGTGTGAGAGGTTTGCAGAACCCCAATATTTCTAAAATGAGGCTGAAGAATAAGTTGTTGAGAAGAATGAGGATCTAAAGCTTACCACCCATGTAGAGATCCGGTAGTATGAGGCCCGAGAGCTTATCAGATGAGACGTCTAGGGCCAAAAACTTTCCATTTTTCGGAGGTGGTAGGGAATCAAACTTGTGACATTGTTGTCCCAAAGGTTAAACACCTCAAGGTCCAACAGGTCATCAATGGAATCATGGATTCCACCATGGAGCTCACTATAGAATAGGTTCAAGAGAGTGAGCGAGACTAGGTTCATGTATTCTTCCAGGATTTGTCCAATCAACTCATTGAATGAAAGATCCAACAACTTCAGGTTTCTTATATTACAGACAGAGATGGGGAGGAATGGAGCTCGACAAGTTGTTTAAGTAGAGGAATAAAATCCACTTAAACTCATAATGTGCCTAGGGAAATTGATTCTGTTTGCGATATTATTTCCATGACATATTTGAATTGCAAGGTTCATTTATGACATGATCCTTTCTTATTAGGGTTTTGTATATTGGAATCTTCATGTTGTAAGAGATCTATGGGAGAAGGGAAGTTTGACGATAAAACAAAAATCACGACAGTTCCAAATGGTTTGTGTTCTTGATGCACTATAAGTGGTGTGGTTGAGGAAGAAGTGTTGTTTAGATTCTACCCCTTTAGGGCCTCACATATTAACCTATGAAAGCTTGTTTTGAATTTAGCGAAGATGTGATTTACCCAATTTTGGCCTTTTTGTTTCCTGTGTTGGTAACTTTGGGATCAACAACTTTGATAATTGGAAAAACTCTAGAAAAGATCAACAATTACTTGACAAAATAAAATCGCAAGCACTAACAAAAAAAAAGCAAAATATTTCATCTTGCATCATTTAAATCTACATATAAACTAACAACATCAAGTCAAACAGTGGCTAAATGACAAAATTCCCCTTTCAAACAATATTGGAACACATTTCTCTTTCCTACGAACTAAAACTGAACTAGTTTTATATTGTTTTTTTACTGAGCTAGTATGTTTTGAAGAGCTGGTCTGAGTAATTATGTGGCATGTGTGTATTTCACATAAAGTCAAAAAAGTTGTAAAGATATGAAGGCGTTGACAGTAGAACATTAATTATGTGTTTCATTTGTCATTACTATGGTTTACATGTTCTTCATAATGCTATATCTTGATATATGTCTCATAAATTGCTTCCATTTGACCTCACGGTTCAATATAATTTGAGTTGAAAAAATGGCATCAAATGATAAGGTTTACATGTTCCTCATAATGTTATATCTTGATATATGTCTCATAAATTGCTTCCATTTGACCTCACGGTTCAATTTAATTTGAGTTGAAAAAATGGCATCAAATGGTAAACTAGATGGATGCAACTCATGGATGAAGGTGGAAAATTAATTAAAAATAGATGAAGTGAATGTGATTGTGGGAGTCAAAGAGAGATTTATTATTATTATTATTTACGTATGGTTAGGTTTGTTATAGGTCGTCTGTTAGTGGATCAAAGCTTTGACAGAGGAGCCAAAGCAAACAACCAATATTATTTTGCAATATAAATTATGGTATATTGTCAATACCTTGAAAAAGTTTATATATATATATATATAATACATTAAAAAAATTTAAATTTAATATATCAATTATTATTTGCTTGAATCTGGAAATTAAACTACAACTTTTTCAATTTATCAATATTGTCCGTGTCTCTTTGCACCTTTTAAGTAAAACACTAGTATCTATTTTAATGTGATATGTATATTATAATTTTCTTTTAATTTTATTAATAAAAACAAAATTAAAATATAGCACATTGAATTTTATTATTTTTATTACTTTTAACTTTTTATTATTAATTGAGTCAACATTTAAATGTTTACAGTTATTTCCGAGAAGTCTCTCTCTCACTAAGCTCTATACTTTTAACATTTAGTTATTTTTAATTGAGCTGACATGTAAATGTTTACAAACATTTACACCACCACAACATTTTTTGCACACTATTGGAATGTAGAGTGCCTCTAATTAGAAGTTTTATAATTTTTTTAGTTAAATCATCAACATTTTGTCTTTTGAAATGAATTTTTAATTAAATATATAGATTCAACATGGTGAAAAAATTTATGAGATGCTCAGTTGTGAAAAATTTACCATTCAAATTTGTAATATCAAAAATCTCTGCAAATTCCAAACAAATTTAACCAAAATATTTATTAAAAAATTCCAACAGGTAGGCTATGACTATTACTAATAACACAAACACTGGTTGGATCATTAATGCAATGCAAATTCCAAACAAATTTAACCAAAATATTTATTAAAAAATTCCAACAGGTAGGCTATGACTATTACTAATAACACAAACACTGGTTGGATCATTAATGCAAGGGCAGTGTATGTCACTAGTTGGATCCAACCCCTGACATACACTGCCCATGCATTAATGGAACTAAAGCTCCAGAAATATTGGTTGACATAACCATATCTTCTGCTGGAATGAAGTAGGCTCGATTACAAAGAAGAGATGGGCTCCAATGAGGTCAAGCATATTGTAGGACAATACGCCAAATTTATTGGATTTCATTGTGGACGCTGCACGTGAATTACGTCAAGGAAGTGGGAATTTCTAGCACTCTTCCAAGATTGTCATAATTAAATATCAGAGTTAGATCTGAAAACCAAACAAGATGTTAAATTTGAGGGTTTCGAGAAATCAATCACTCGTTCTTGTTATATTACTAATCACGTCATCCATGACTATTCACCTGACGACCAACGTTGTTCATATAATGACGGGGTAATCAATAGTGAGTAGGAGTCGGTGGATATCACTGTTGATTCTCCAACTCTTAGATGTATAAATATCTATGTTTGTTAATGAAGTAAACAAGCTCTCTGGGAGAGTTTTCAAGCTCACTTTGTGAGTTTCAACATGGTATCAGAAACATAGTCGAGTGCGTTCTGTGGTGTGGTTGTGTGTAAGTCTGAAGCCGACGTGGAAGAGCGGCCTAGAGAACTCGCAGCGTGTGGACAAGCGTGCTTGTATGGGTGAGTTTCATAATCTTTATTTGGAGGCAATAGAAGAAGGGTGGAAAAAAAGGCAGGAGAGAGGATCCGTGTGTGATCAATTCTGTGATTGAAAGAGGTCGAGCTTATTTGTTGGCAGTTCTCCGTGTGTGAAGAAGTTTTCTTGAAGTTAAAGCGC
Organism: Pinus tabuliformis; assembly: GCA_031772625.1. Classification (NCBI taxonomy): domain Eukaryota; kingdom Viridiplantae; phylum Streptophyta; class Pinopsida; order Pinales; family Pinaceae; genus Pinus; species Pinus tabuliformis. Next base: position 771,308,634 of record CM062814.1, on the reverse strand, counting down.
GAGAACGCTGTGCACAGCGTGAAGGAGTCTTTGTCAACAAGAATATCTGGTCTGCTCATATATGCGTTTGGAGGAGAACCTATAGTGTGTTTTGGCTGACTGGTGCAACGTGGAAAGTTTAAAAGCCAAGTTTGATTGCCCTGTGAACTAAGCCGTTTGTGCGTGGCAACAACGTGGAGTACGTAGTGTGTAGTGGAGCATTAAAGGCTGATTGGAGGCCACGGAGAATTTCAGATGACCCTGCCGATCCTGGGTAGTGAGTAAACTTGTGTGGTGAGACTCACTGCCAGAGCTTGTGGAGCTGTGTATGGCCCAATGTTGTCCGAAAGAGGGCATAAGGGTGAGCCTAGTAGCATGTGAGCTCAAAGCTAGAGCTGTAAGCTCGATGGTGTGCAGAGCTGTGGGCTCTATGGTGTGCAGAGCTATGGGTTCTATGGTGTGAAGAGCCAGAGGAGGGCTCAATTGTTGTGAAGGGCAAGTGGAGTTTGCCCTGTTGTTGACGTTGTTGGAGAGCATTGTTTAAGACACCTATGTGGCATAGATCCAATAGAGTGTTCGCAGATAAGAGTGTCTGCAACCAAGCGCTGACCATGACGCCTGTGTGGCATAGGAGTTTCCAGTGGAGTGTTCACAGATAGGAGTGTCTGCAACCGAGTGTCCACTAAAGAGGGTTGTGCCGACTGTGACGCTTGTGTGGCGTAGGAGTTTCCAATGGAGTGTTGGCAGATAGGAGTGTCTGCAACCGAGTGTCTGCTAAAGAGGGTTGTGTGGACTGTGACGCCTGTGTGGCGCAGAGAGTTTCCAGTGGAGCATTCACACATATGAGTGTCTGCAACCGGGTATCTACTGAAAAGGGTTGTGCCGACTGTGATGCCTATGTGCGCAAAGAGTTCCAGTGTAGTGTTGGAAGATAGGAGTGTCTCCAACCGAGTGTTTGTTGGAGAGGGTTGTGCCGACCGTGACGCCTGTGTGGCATAGATCATAGAGAGAGAAACTGGCTATTGACGCACTGACTAGTATAATTGCATCCAGCAACGCTGCCAATGTAAGCGTGGAAATGGATTGCTTTGGGGAGTCCTAAATGAAGTTGTGTGAAACCAATAGCAAAAATGAAAGACCCCTTATCAAGTTCTTTTATGTACTTTTGTGAGCCCTAGCTGAGACTGAGACCAACAAACACCTTAATGTTTAGGTCGTTGTGATTAAGAAAAAGTGTTAGAGTATTAATCATGTCATCAATGACTATTCACTTGACAACAAACCTTGTTCATATAACGACGAAGTAATCAATAGTAGTAAAAATCGGTGGAGATCACTATTGATTCTCAGACCCATAAATGTATAAATCTGTTTGTTTGTTAATGAAATAAACAAACTCTTTTGAAAAGTCTTCCAGCTCACTTTGTGAGTTCAACAGTTCTGATAATTTAAACCAAGAATAACAACGATTTCTGCAGATTTTTAATCATGTTTAATGGGTTTAAACGAAGAACAATGACTATTTATGCAGCTTTTTAATAGTGTTAAACACGAGCAAATTGCCCGTGACGATCAATTTGCCTTTAAAATTCCATCTTTTTTAAATGTGGTAGTTTAACTAGCAGGAGGAATTGTCCGATAAGTTATGAAAATTCCGGTCATATTTAGAGAAAATCTGACAAGGATTTTTGTAAATCCAAGTTATAGTTGTTAAACTTTAAATTTTAGGTGTCTTAGATCTTTTTGATGATGTTGAATCTATTTCCACCATAAAAACACAATTCAAACACTATTTCTACAATTTTAAAAAAAAAAAATTTGCTCCGATTCATTCTACTTTTGATCATTCTACTTTTGACCGACTGGACAATTCCTCCTCCGCCTCGACTCTTTTTTAAGGGCGTGGTTGTTGTGCTGGATGGCTTTCAAATAAAAACACCCAATCGCATTTCGATTTATATTCCGGAAGAAGTCTGCGATTGGAAGATTAGCCTTAATTTTAGTCACGGGCGGGCCCTGCGACACATTTTCGGAGATGTTTCTTAATTGGCCGCAACTTTTTCGGATCTCATTGGGCTTTTCCTGTTATAAAAAGCAATGCCTCCTGTCCATGCTGGGGCAGGCAGATGCTTGGAAGTCCACGTTCGCCTTTGTGAAGTCGTTGGCCGTGAATGCGTGGTGAAATTATTGTATTTACGAAATAAGTGAAGATTTATGAAGGGCTTCTGCAGACATAAAGGGTCCTTATACAGTGATTTCCTTTCGTCTTACCTCGCACTCCTGACAACACAATGCATTAACGGGTCACGGGACCCTTGTCATGCCCCGTTTATGGGATAAGGCTAGGCTTTTGATAAAGCACAGTGAAAACGCACCATGGCTGCAATCGATGGTTATGTTTTAAAAGTTTTCAGTCAACGCAACAAGATTTTAATGGAAATCGCGTCGGAACAGTCGCACAAAAGCACAAAAGAAACGAAGCTTGATTACTTCCTGACAAGCTCTCCTAGATAGATTGGATTGTGAGGGATTTAAATGGACTGCTGGAGCATCATGCTCCTTTTCAAATTTTGTGGCACTGAATAGTTTTAATTAAAATTTAAAAGAATAGTTAAGAATATTAAAATATTAATTATTAATTTTGTATATGTCGGATTCGTATCCAAAAAAAATTAACAATTTTCTGTTAATAAAAAATTGTTTACATATAAATTGTTTACATAAATTGTTTACATATAATATATTGTTGGGATATTTCTCAACATATAATATATGGTCGGAATATTTCCCAATGAAACCAGCTGTCATAAATATAAGCACAATATACATTGCGATCCAATGCCATCTAATGGACCATATCTATCATAAGCCAATGATGATAGAAACAGCTAAAATCACACAATCACAAACACTCAATCATATATTATGCACAAATGGTGTATGTGCAAAGACACTCACACACACGATTACATTCAGATTACTCTATTAAATAGAGTTTTTGAGATCCAACTTATTCCTAAATTAGATAGAGAGGTTAAGAGAATTTCTCAACCATCACAAACCAACTTCTTAAATATGGAATGTAAGCATTAATTCCAACATCCCCCCTTAATGATTACATTACATAAAAATAACAAAATAATCAAGCTTATCAGTAGATGCTCCATCAAGTTGCCTCATAACCCTCGGAAAGGTGTAGTTGGCAAGTTGGATTCCCGAGTTCCCTTCCTCAACTCCCGAATCAAGGACCTCCCGAAGTCAATTACTGGACAGCATCCCAATCTGTCGCATAACCTCATTAGGAAACCACCACGTCTACCACTAATGAGGGATCCTTCCCTAGATCCGCAACTGCCATACTATCTGGACAACCATCCATATTGAGCCTTACTACTACTTCTTGATTTCTTCAAAACATTTTATAATAATGGAAATTAAACTAATATAATCACAAATGTATTTTCCATCTGTTCTCTGTCCGGCGTTGTAATTGAAAAAGTAACTGGCATTGTCCACCCAAACTGACGTTCTCTGAATTTAAGGACAAACACCACTCTGTAGTTGGTATCTGGAGACAAAAGCCTGCAGTCGATTTGACCACGGACCTCCAATCACGAAACCACTGTTAATTCCGCAAGTACCTCGAATCTGGAGTCGTGTACATGTTGGGCCAGAATGCCAACCACTGGCGGAGCAAAGGATGAGAGGATTGTTTCAAATGATCGGTCCAAGGCATAGATAGTTGTTCTTTCCTTTTCAGGTACAATTTCTGCAAATATGGGATTGTTGGTGGCCGCTCCGTTCCATGATATGAAGATTCCCATGATGAAAAACATTAGGCCATGTGCCAACCCAGTAGAAGGATCACGAGGCATAACTAGCAGCAGAACTGCACTCAAAGGAATAGCCAGACCTGCGCTTATTTGCGAAAGAATAATCCTTCCAGCATTTGGAAGGCGTCTGGCAATAACATCCCTCATTCGCCCTCCAAACAATCCACCCAGGGAACACCCCACGGTAAACAGAGTCATCAGAAATGCAGTCTCTTCATGAGAGAAGCCAATGAGCTCCAGCCACATGGGTACAAACGATAGAGCCGACCATGGAAATGATCCCATGACCCCTTGAGCTACAAATATCTGAAAGCTCCGAATTCCCATCACTTTCTTCGCTTCTGCAACCATTATCTTCAGATCCGACCATATTGGTGACACCCCTTTCGTTCCATTTTCTCTAAAAAGATTCACAGATGCTATATCACTTGTACTGTTTAAAGAAGTTTTGGGCATCGAACCGTTTGAAAAATAGTAATAATAAGCAATTTGGATAAAGCCAGGCATAAGGAATTTGTTCCAGAGATCGTCCGAATAGGACACAGATTTGAAGAGCTTGGAGACAACTGACAGTCTGCTAATGTCGCGCGGCATAGTAAAGGAGAAAATGGCAGATATACAGCTCTCTGGCAGGTCCAGCATACCTGTCTCGCGTTTGCGTTCAGCACCGGGCATTAAAAGACAGAAATAAAAACAATGTCGATTATGATGGACAAACAAAAAAAATGGATTTGGACTCACAATACACAGGCCTCTGATCCTGTGCTCTGATACCATGATAGAAACAGCTAAAATCACACAATCACAAACACTCAATCATATATTATGCACAAATGGTGTATGTGCAAAGACACTCACACACACGATTACATTCAGATTACTCTATTAAATAGAGTTTTTGAGATCCAACTTATTCCTAAATTAGATAGAGGTTGAGAGAATTTCTCAACCATCACAAACCAACTTCTTAAATATGGAATGTAAGCATTAATTCCAACAAATGATCACCAAAAATAAGCCCATGATCACCCCCCAAAAAAGATGTAAAGCACATGCCATATTTTATCCACCTCTGAATCTCGATTTATCTAGATATTACAAATTTGATCGCATCATCACATAACTTTTCAAAAAGAGAAAAAACAAAAAGCAATGGATAAAAATCACAGAAATTCATATTAATAGTAGAGTGACTAAGCAATAAGGATTTTCCCTCGACCATAGAGCTGGTCATTGTTATATGCATTGTAACAAATCTCCCCATGATGTTTTGTGTGTCTTTCTTTTGATAATGCATTAGCTAGTGTATTCTACTTCCTATATACGTGTAAACAATAGTCCACTAAAATAACCATCAACAATCTAATTCTCTTCATCCAATTATTAAGTGCTGAAGGTTCAAAGGATGACCGTATCAAAATCTAATCTAGGATCACTTTTGAGTTGCCAAATACATTTATCTTATCGATGGAAAACCATTTTGCACAATATATGACTCTTCATAGGGTAATTATCTCCACACGAGTATTTGAACCCGACCCACTGTTCTCGGAAAAATGAAAATAAACATCGGGCATAAAACTATATAAGCTCCACTCCCACAACTATCATTGCAAGCTGCCCCATCAAAGAACCGCGTGAGAAATTGCCTCTAAATATTTATATGTTGAATACATCTCGCAGATCCCTTTTCCTTCACTGGCTCAATTTCATTGAAGAAAGTAAGAATCCTTATTCGAGTTCTTTTTATGTCCAACGAAGACCCCTCAAATATTATAGCCTTCCAACACCTCCAAATGCCCCAAAAATTATAAAAAGGGGAGTGCAAAACTTGCCTTATATCCATAGCACCAATTCCGTAGACATGCTTCCTTTGAAGCATTGTTCCAATGTACAAATATCTCTTAGATATCTAATGCAACTAACGAAATGGAGATTGTGGTAGGGCATGGTAGAAAAAGGTAGATAATATCCTCATATGCCAACTCACACATAACACATCTCCTCACCCCTTGAATCCTCCCTGCATAAAGTTGTCCCATGTTAAGAGCTTATTTTGTCATGCCAACCAATCAAAGCACTTAAGTTTATGAGGAAGGTTCCACTTCCAAATTTTTTGAAACCACTCGAGATTCACGATTAAAGGATCAATATGACTAATATAATTATATGCCTCCTTGGCTATGATTTGACTTTTTTGTATTTTACCATCCCATGAGAATTTTCCCACTTCCTCATTAAGAGTAATACTAGCCATATACAAATTGTATATGTATTGATCCCAAATAATCATGAGATCCCCAAATAAACCAAGATCCAAAAATCAAAACCAACTATGACACAAAGTAAAAAGGTCCACATTTAACTTCAGCTAAATGTTTGTATTCTTAAATATTAAGAAAACCTATCATAAAAGTTTTTTATTTCATTATATAAATTTTTAATTTTTAAAGAATAAAAAAACCTATCATAAAAGTTATATATATAATTGCATTTATAATTATGTGATTTTAGTGATGATTGCTCACAAGTATTTAAATTTTAATTATAAATTTTCACATTAAAATATTGTCATGTATAAAATTCTTATTTGTCACATATTTTTACTATTATGAAAATTTTGTCACCTTTTAAGATTATGGGAAAACATGGTCATAAATATTATAAACATTTTAATATGAGGGTGAGGGTTGAAGTGTGAAAAATATTAGGTAAAATATTTTATTTTTTATCTAATAATTTTTCTTATTATGTTTTATTTAATATCTTTTCTTACTTTTATTCTATATTAGGTATGGAGGTAGGGGAGAAATTGGGTGGAGCAGGAGAAGACATTAGATAACACATATAAGGTATATGATGGTGGGGTTGATTAGAGATGTTAAGTACCTAATATCTCCCTTTCCTTGATCCTCATATTCCCACCCCCATATCTACCCTAATATTACGATTATCTAATTTCTTAACCCAACCACCACCCTCATATTAAGTAAAGCATATTAGGTGGGGGGAGAAATTAAGTAAAACATATCATGGTTTATCTCATATCTTCCCCTACCTAATATGTTTTACCTAATATGGGATTAGGTTGAGGGTAAATATTAGGTAAAACATAATATGTGACAGGTTTTACCTAATATGAGGGTAGGAGGAGATATTAGGTAAAACATACAATGTTTTATCTAGGTTGAGGGCGGGAGAAGATATTATATAAATGATATTATGTACCTAATATGAGGGTGGGGTCAAGGAGACATGAAATAAAACATATTATTTTTTACCTAATATCAGGTGCCTAGTACGAGGGTGGGTCTTGGGGAGGATATTAGGTAAAACATAATATGTTTTATCTAATATAAGGGGCGTTGGAACCTAAATTTATGTTCGTAACAAGAATTCCAAACATCTAGAGACAATTAGTTGAATGATTGATTGATAGGAGATAGTAAGTCGAGTTCTAGATTAGTAGAGCAATCAACTATGCAATCGACTAAGTGGTCAACCAATTGGTTGAGTACTTGAATAGCATAATAGTTGACTGAGTCATTGAAGGATTCAACTAGACAATTGAGTTGATTTGAGTAGTTTATTAGCCAATAAGAATTGGATTCACTAGAGCAATAGACTATATGACAAAACAATGCAAATTTCACGAAAATAATTGAAATTGTTGATGCTTGTTTGTGGATCAAATCTTCCACAATTCAAGGAAGTTGGTTAGATTCAAACATTGTAAACAAAGGACCTTATGATTCAAATAACAATAATGAAGAACCAATATGAATATGAAAATCATACATTATGATGTTTTGATCACAATCTTTTGTGCTTAAATGTTGTAACAATGTTTTTAGACGCCATCTATCATGATTTATAATTTGTCATGAATATTCCACTAGACAGTTTGTCACAATAGATATGATAAAATAAAATAGATTGGAATATTAAAGCTATACTAAGAGGATTCATTTTCCTTGTATTTCATGATTTATGAATTTATTGTTTTCTTTGCAGAAATTATAATGCAATATATAAAATGTGGAAAATAGAGAACGATGAAATACAACACACCAATCACAACAAACATTAAATATGACTTGGGAAACTATTTCGAGAGAAAATCTAGCTATAAGGTGAGGTCACTTTTCTCTCTCTTTCTTTGAATGGAAATCTTGCAAATACAAAGGAGAGAGATTTGTGGCATGTGGGACACTACATAAAAAATAATCTATGTTTTACCCTCTCTCTATCCACTCTCAACTACTTTGCTCTACTATGGAACAAAATGCACTCAAGTAGAATAGAACCTCTTTTCCTCCTACTAGCCCATTTATAGCCAAATAGGTTTAAATTTTGACCATTCAACCCTCAACATGAGTTACAGCTCAATCCTTTTAGAGCCTTCATCAATTTCCCCATATGGTTAGCCCATTTTACATGAGTAGTGTGGGACAACGTGGCATCCTCTCGGATTATAGTGATCAACCACAGTATGTCAACTTCCAAGAGGCATGAATTTTGCATATGAACTCTGATTGATGTGATTCATACACTACTAGAAAGGAATTCAAGTGTAGAATAGTTCCAAGGGGTGTGGTGCTTAAGTGGAAAGTTTTTACCCCTCAAAAACATCATTTAAGGCCTGAAAGTTGGCCCAAAATGTTTCTAACCCTAATTCTCCAAATTGGGTCCCACAACTAAAATTGCTTTTGTAAGCTGATTTATTTGATTTTTATACCCTAAAAACATTGAAATGGATGAAAAATAATGATACAATATGGTCCATACAACCCCATTTTCGAAAGTTTTTGGTCTTGAAAATATTTTACTAAATCAGGTGAGGAAATTTTTCCTCTACCTTCCTCCCAGAGTACCATTTAGCCTTTCTTGGAAGTTATCCTTTCAACACAGTCTACCAAAAGTCATGCTACTCTTATATTTTAGTTCTGGACCTATTTTGTAAAATTTTATCCTTTGTCAACTCTACTTGGTCATCTAGTTCTAAATTCTCTTAAAAAGGAGTGATCTAACATGGATGGCTCATAGAGTTTCAAATTTTCCACATTTACCATTGAGTAAATGCACATGTAAGGGTTTAGACTGATTCTATGGGAATTATCTCATATATTTTCCAATATCTTGAAAGGACCATATTTATATTGTGGGGAAATTCAATTACTTAATTGATTGAACATTAAATTATTTATTTGAGGACTAGTAGACTTGTGAGATGCAGAAAAATCTGTGTAGGATCGAGGTACCTAAATCACACTTGTTAGGAAGCTGAGTGAAACACTTCCAAGAGTTAATACTTTTCCTTTGACATCGATGTTATAAATAATAATTGGGGGGGGGGATGGTGAATCAATATTTCATTCCCAATTCAAATTTACTTAATTTATGCATTCATTTCCAAATTTTCCTTGTTCAGTTATTTCACTATGAGATCACAATTTTATAGATTATAGATTATTCAGTAAACCATGAGAAACATTGAGTGTAATAGCATGTAAAACATAAAACACATCAACACATCAATCACATATGTACATTGGATTTTAGGTTGAAACCCAATGTGCGAGAAACCCACCCATGTTGTTGTTTTGTCTTCTTCTTTTATTATAAAGAAAATATCCTTACATTTTGTACTGGCATAGACTCTTGCCAACATGCAGGTTCATAAATACTTGAGGCTACGACCTCCACAAATTCTCCAGCACCCATTGTAAGGAAGCTCCTACTCCCTGATCAAGTTTACCAAGTTGTATCGAAAGGAAACTCCTACTCTCCCATTGGCTCCAACCCTCACTAGCTCGTGGACTTCCTTTCAAAGTTTTCATACTGGATCAACTTGTCTTAATAAACCATCAAAACATGTAGGCCACCACACACACTGATCATATACCAAGATATTAAACATTGAATCCACAAATCACTAAATGACAGAAAACTGGATCACTAAATCAATGAATAATTGAATAATGAATACACCAATCACTGAATCAATGAATCATTGAATATAAATACACCAACCACTAAATCATTGAATCATTGAATAATTGAATATTTAATACACAAATCATTGAATACCAATTAAACCCTTAACCAACACTATCGAATGCTAAGCCAAATAACTCATCAATACTGTCTATATCAAGCCAAGTTTCAGTAACATAGACCGACCAATATCCTTCATCAAGCCATCAAAATCCTTTGTTCATTATCACAAGAAATCATTCTCATCAAAATAAGACATTACCCATCACATCAACTATCATGATGAAACCTATCATGGACCTTATCACATTACTGTATCATCAACATGCCAAACGTTTTCTACTATAATCTCTAAATCTACAAAGGTATCTAACCAATCATCCAAGACTATCTCAACATTCACAAACATCTTTATGGATAGTCATGCAAGGTTTCACCATAAAATGCTCATGAATAAATGACCATTAGGAACCCTTTACTCAATCAATGCCATGACAAACTCTTGAAAAGAAATGGAATATAACGATTAAAATTCTTAACAACAAAAACATATTCTTAATTATAGATATTTGTATTAAGGCATGTTCTTCTCATCAAGGGTCACACTGTCACTAATGTATATGAAAACAAAAAACATATTCAAAGTAAAAGTATTAGGCTCATAAATTTATGTCCTTTGGAAACATAAGGTTAGTCAAGGCATCCAATTTTTGCACTATATATCCTTATTTAAGCATTTAGATCTCTGCCCTAGAAAGTCATTAGTCCTTTGCCACAAGTATTTTCTAGGAAAAATGACAAGGATAAGAACCAAACAAACTTGACCATAGAACCTCTGCAACATTCAACCATTCAATCCACATGCAATATCTACCATACTGATCTTGTATGAATCACCATTCATTGAATCATATATCCTTGTAAAGCCAATAAACTTTGTAAACACATTGCTAGCGTATGGCATACTATAATGATAACTCAAACAAGTAACACATTATACTCTCTGCATATGGATCTCTCCATAAGACAAAAGATCTGTCAAAATCCTCCTTTGAGGCAAGCATATCAATCATAGAATTCAACTACAACAATCTTCAGGTAATGCTTATTTGCATAAGACATTTAGGCACTAGTTCTAGGCAATCTCGTCATGTGACATTAGAGAAACTTTGAGGTAAAAAATGGGCTTCAAAACAAAATTGTACAATAAAATAAAATCTACAAGAACCAATAGGATTCAATATGATGATGTCAACCATGGGGGGTGATTCACAATTTTTGGAGTGAAAAGGTAAAAGGATAAAAAAATAAAAAATAAAAAAACTACTCTTTCAACTCGTATTTTCAACTTATCTCCCTATGATTTTACTCAAATTTCGAGTGGGAGCACTCATTGGATGCATAATTTAATTTTGCATCAAAAGAGTACCCATGTTGCATACTTTTAATGGACCCTACTACACGAAAAATGTGAAATACATGAAAAAAATGATTGCAATCACGTTTTTCATGTATTTCAAATTTTACGTGTAGTAGTGTCCATCAAAAGTATTGAACGTGTGTATATGGATGAAAAATTAAATTTTCCATCCAATGAGTGTTCCCACTCGAATTTGAGTAAAATCATAGGAAGATAAGTTGAAAATACGAGTTGGAAAAGTAGTTTTTTCTTTTTTCCCTCCAAAACTTGATGAGGCAATCTAATATTATTGTATTATTTCAACTATTATTTTATAATATTCCATAGGAGTCCTATCTTAGACCTCAAAATTTCTCTAATGACTTTCAACAACTTGGCAAGGCAAGTTATAAAGAATACAAAGCTATACAATGCATACAATGCTACATCCTCAAGCATCGTCTGTATATAATTAGATCAAGGCAATCAACATTAATATATTTTATTAGATTAGGTAAGTTATTTTTGTAATTTGGATCCTCTTCCTAACACATCACACATTAGCAATACTCTACCACTGTTTATCAACAACAATTAAGTTTCGTAATATCTTCAACAAATTGTTCACAAGAATCTGCCATTAAACAATATATTGATCCCTGCAATGAACAAGAAAAACATTCAGAAATCAAACAAATCTATAATCATTTCCTCTTGTATTTGCTCCATATTGTCAAATAATGGAGATTTGAATCTCCTTCATCTGCCCTTGTGCACTCCTATTCAAATAAAAATCAGAAAAACCTCATCGATTGCACACACAGTGCTCTAGCTCACTCCTGTTTATATAGCCATTTGATCTCCAAAATACTACATGTCAATATTAGGGGGATACCCCAAGATCTAAAAAATTTAAATGGATCTTGGGGGGCAAGTCCCCAGGATCTGAAAAATTGAAATGCCAGAAAAAGAAAGAAAGGAGAACACACAATAAACAAAGCCACAAAGACATTTTTTTTTTATTAAAACAAATAATAACTGTAAAGGCTACATTGTTGTGGACAATCTATGATTTTAAAAAATGTGACTTGTTACTTATAGCCTTTTTTGGTTACAATGCCACAGGTAAATTTCGTGGGTGGTTAATTACCGTGGATTAATGAATAACATTGGTGGATGTCACTTACAATTCCATGGGTAAATTCCATGAGTGGATAAATACCATGGGAGAATGAATACCAAGGGTGGATGCCACTTACAATACCATGGAAAAATTCCATGTGTGAATGAATACCATGGGTGGATGCCACTTACAATACCATGGGTAAATTCCAAGGGTGGATCAGAATACCATGGGTGGATGTCACTTACAATACCATGGGTAAATTTCATGGGTGGATGAATACCATGGGTAGATGCCATTTTCCATTTGGATGAACGAAGATCCGAGGATAGAGATACCCTGTAATGCTTGTGACCAGCTGTGATACTAACAGTGTGCGACCTAGAAAATGGACTTTGATGAAGTGTAGGTTTGTGGATAACCCATAACCATGCAAAATGAATATTTGAGGATAGAGATAACCTGTAATGCTTGTGACCAACTATGATACTAACAGTGTGCGACCTATCAAATGGACTTTGATGGCAAGGATTTTGTGCGGTTGACCCATAACTGTGATGCTAACTGTTGATGAAGTAGCAGGTGCCTACATATCCTGGGGTGGGAGGGCACATCTCCAAATAACCCAAGACAGATGTTTCTATGATGAAACTGATGAATGTGAAGTAGGTGCCTACTAAAGTGGGGTAGGAGGGCATGTCTCCAAAGGGAACCTGCTTCGAATGCTACTCCAGATATAAAAACTAATTTAAAATGGGCATAACTCAGACAATATAAATCAAAATATTTATTATAACCTATTTTTGGAAAGAGAATGACCATTCCGCTTCTTCACATTTAATTGAAATCCCTATTTGGACACTCTGGAAACTTAGATTCAAATTACGACTATCCCGCCATCACAAAAGTTATGGAAAAATAACTGATTTTAAATCAACAATATCTCCCTCATCCGAACTCCAATTCGACCAATTGTTTTTTGAAATAGGGTGTGTTTTCAAGAGGAGCTCAAATATGAAATCATTTTTCTGAAATTTTGCACAAAAAAGGGCAAAAGATGATAGAATATTTGTCATCCACGAATTATCGTCAGAAACATTTCTAACAACATAGCTGATTTTAAATCAGCGATATCTCCCTCATCCGGACTTCGATTCAACCAATTTGTTTTTTGAATTTGGGTATTTTTTCGCAAGGAATCCATATATGTTATTTGTTTTTATAAATTTTGCACCAAAAGTTTCAAATTTGGTTTGCAAACTCGCCACCCAAAAAATTCCTTCAAAAAAATGAAAAAAAAACAATTCTTCCTGCTTTGCCCAAGAAAGTGCTCTTTGGAGGTTGTAGCATGTGCATGAAGTTTGTTGAATATTACTGAAAATTTTTGAAACTTAAATATGCGTCAAACCCTCATTCCCATGGAGCCGTAACTTGAATCTGATATCACTGATCCAGATTTTGAGGGGAGGCCACCAAGATCTAAAAAATTGAAATGGATCTTGGTGGGGGGAGGCCCTCAAGATTTGACAATTGAAATGTTATAAAAAAAAAAAGGAGAAAACAAAATAAACAAAACCACAAATATTTTTTATTATTAAAACACATAATAAATATAAAGGCTACATTGTGTTGGACAATATGTCATTTTACAAAATGCGACTTGTTACTTATAGCCTTTTTTGGTTACAATACCATAGGTAAATTCTATGGGTGGGTAAATACCATGGGTGAATGAATACCATAGGTGTATGTCACATACAATACCATGGGTACATTCTATGAGTGGATAAATACCATGGGAGGATGAATGCCAAGGGTGGATGCCACTTACAATACCATGGGTAAATTCCCGGGTGGATAAATACCATGGGTGGATGCCACTTGCCATACCATGGGTAAATTCCATGGGTGGCTAAATAACATGGGTCGATGCCATTTTCCATTTGGATCATGCAAGGTTCTCCTTGTAAGATTTGATTAACCACTCATCACCAGTTAAAATAAAATCATCAACATATAAGACAATAATGAGAAATTTACCTTCTACCAAGATACGTTAGAGGTTTGCATCCACCTCACTTTTGGTAAATCCAAAACTGGTGAGATAGCTATCGATCCTAGTGTACCAAGCATGGGGTGCTTGCTTGAGACTGTACAATGCTCGCTTGAGTCTATACACCAGACTCCCGATCAAAATCCTCAAAGCCTTCTAGTTGTTCGATGTACACCTCCTCCTCAATAAATCCATTGAGGAATGTTGTTTTTACACCCTTCTGGTGGATATTCCACCCCACCTGTGCAACCATATAAAGAATTAATCTAATGGATGAGTACCTTGCTACAGGAGAAAATGTCTCCTCATAGTCAATCCCTTCAACTTGTGAGTACCCCTTGGCCACAAATATGGCTGTATACTTCTCTATTCTTCTGTCTACTGCCTTCTTCACCTTGAAGATCCATCTCGAACCCACAACTAATTTATCTGCTTGTCTTAGGACCACTTCCCAAACATTGTTCTTTACAATGGATTCGTATTCCTCCACCATTGCATCATCCCATACAAGTTTCTCTATTGCTTCCTCGAAAGAGGATGACTCAGTATATAAAAGCTCATTCATTAAAGCCATGTAGCCAGTGTACCAATTTGGAAACCTTCTCTACATGCGCTAATTTGAAGGAGCACCATCATTCTCCCTTGCATAGTACATAAGTCTCTCATCTTCCCTGGTCATTTTTTTGGCTTCTCTGGATGGTTCCGCTTGAGTGTTTATCTCCACTCTCTGCTCCTCAATTTGTGGTTTCTCCACAACTTCTTGAGGTTCCTCCTTTGGAGCTAAAAGCTCCTCTTGTGGTGGGATCTGAAGCTCCCTCTCAAGAGAGCACCACATTTCTTTCTCCTCATCAAAATTTACATCCCTTTACACAAATGTCATTATGAGGAATGACAAGTGCACACGATAGTTTTGGGGAGTTTTTGTGTAACCCATAGATAACCCCAATTCTACTATCGACTCTAGATTCTTCCTTGATTCTTTGGAGACATGGAAGTAAATAGAGGGTCCAAAAATCCTGAAGTGTGACACATGCAACTTCCTCCCCAAGAAAGCCTCCTTTAGTGTAATGATGCCAAGAATCTGATGACTTCGGTTCTCCAAATAGACTGTTGTGTTGCATGCCTCAACCCATAAATGCAAAGGTAAGCCTTGGTCATGCAACATCGCCCTTGCTACTCCCACAATGCTATGGTTCTTTCTCTCAACCACCCTATTTTGTTGTGGGTTGTGGGGTATTTTCAACTCTCGTCGAATGCCTTCTTTTGCACATAAATTTTTAAATTCATTCGACACATACTAACCTCCATTATCGCTCTTGAGAGCCTTCAAATTCTCATTGGTTTATTTCTCAACTAGTGCATTAAATTCTACAAACTTGGAGAATGTCTCATCTTTCTTCCACATAAAGAAGATCTAGAACTTCCGTGAGAAGTAATCAATAAAAATGACAAAATATTTGTGCCTAGCATTGGAGGCTGTTGAGAAAGGCCCATAGACACTAGAGTGGATCCTTTCAAGGACTGAATGCACTTTGTTGTCTTGATAATGAAATGTGGATTTTGTGTACTTTCCCAAAGTACATCCTTTACATACATCTTTCTACTCAAGTTCTCCTTTGGGGAGGCCTGTGGTTATCTGCCACATGATCTTCAGGGTGCCATGATGCAAATGGCCAAGTCTTTTGTGCTAAAGTTCACCGACATCACAACTCTGCATCTTCTCTGCCTTTGTGCTTAATGCAACATAGTCTTCCACATCTAGCTTATATAGGTTCTTCACACGAACCCCGATCTACTTCACCTCTATCCTGTGGCTATGTGCCTCTGAAATGACTTTCCTTTGTTGAAGATCACAATATAACCATGGTATTCCAAAAATTCAATAGATACATGATTTTTCTTTAGGCCCAAAATGAACACGACATCCTTGAGCCTAAGGGGGGAGCCTGACTCCCTCTGAAAGGTGACTGTACCAATCTTGGTCATGCTATACCTTCCGTCGTCCCCCATCTCAATGTGCATTTGGACATGTTTTTCTTCTAGGTCACGAAAAAAATATCTACACCATGTCGTGTGGAATGATGCACTTGAGTCTAAGTACCACACACTCCCCATCACTATGCAGGCCATGCATGTAATGAGGGTAAAGTCAAGCTTGAACTATGAAGCCAAGGCTTTATCTATTACTCCTCCTAAGGTATTTGTTGGGTGAAAATATGTTCGTTTAATTCTGTTGTAGTACTTGCCCAACTATTTAATTTGTCAATCCGAGGTTCGTAGACTTACGAGACACATGCAATATATTTGCAGGATTGAAGTGGAACTAATTTAATCTAAATTACTCGAGTCAAATTAATCTAAGAAGGCATTGAAGCATTAACTATGAAAGCAGGAAATCGCATAAAGGAAAAGCAGTACAACATGTGAAGAATTGAATGATAAACAACATATGTGAGCTCACAACAATAAAAATATCTCAAATTATATTAAAAGAATCAAATTACAAATCATGAAAGCATAACAATAAAATAATATGAATCAAAGCTAATCTCCATTCTCTATTATTCATGATTATCAAAATGAAGAGAGAGCACTCTCTTATATACATGAGGAAGATAACCATCTCATAATTACAAATCCAATATTCTCTCAAGCACTCTCAACTAATTTCCCATTATTACAAGATTTGATCCCTTTGAATCCTCCACAAATCTCTCAAGCATTTTCAACTACTTTCCCATTATTACAAATATGATCCCTTTGAATCCTCCACAAATCTCTCACATATCTTGGATAAGATATGCCAACCAAATCCTCCATGATTTTCTCCTTAGGAATAGGCTTGCATAATTATCTCCTTAATATGGTGGAGGAGATATTTGAGAAGTCTCTTGGAATTAATTCTTCACATATTTCCTACACATCACAAAACTCACATATTCTTGAGATATATATAAAAATATGTATATTTTCTAATATTTAATCATAAATTCACTTGTAATACAAAAATGAATAAAATGGAAAATAAGAAGGTGAAACCCAAATGTATTTATGAAAATGATATGACAAAAGGTTAATGGGATGATGAAATGTAAGGAATAGTGAAGAAAAAGGTGGATGAAAATATGACATTTCTGAGTCCCAACAGTATTCTTGCTTGCCTTCTTATGTGGACACTTCGTGGCATAGTGCCCGAATTCATGACAATAGAAGCATTTAATTTTGGAAAAATCTTTCTTCTTACCCCCTTGACTGGATTTTGGCTTGGATTGAGATTTCTTCCCTTTTCCCTTATTTGCCTTTCCAACCAAAGAAAATTTTTTTTCATCCTCGTCCTTAGATGACGTCCCATCTCTAATATTCCACCTTATTTACTCTTGTACCAAATGAGGCCATAAGAATTCCCAATTCGGCAATTTTTCCCTCCCATTCACTAAATCTTGATAGCTATACCAACTCTTTGGAAGGCCTAGAATGGCTAGGCTTACTAATTCTTCTTCAAGGACAACAACAATGACCCCACCAAGTTCATCGCGACATTGTGTAAACTTGCTCAGATACTACAAAGTTGTGTCATTCTTCTGCATCTTGATACTTCAAAGTTTATCCTTGAGCACCAACTTCATGTGGTCACTATTATTTTTGAACAATTTTGTCAGTGCTTTCCACATTGTGAATGAAGTTTCTCTTCGATGGAGATTTAAGACAATGTGATCCCATATTCCCTCCAAGATTACTCTCCTCTCCTTGGCTACATCTTTCTTCCACTGGGAAAGGTTATGAGCATCAGATGCTTGCGTTTTTGTAACATTTGACTTGATGTATAGAAATCCATTATCATCCAATAACGCCTCCATGTGATCCTTCCATGCAACAAAATTAGAGGTTCTTTCCAAGGCATACTCTAGCCTTAGTCCATTGAAGGCCAGCTTCTCAGTTTTGAAGAAATCCTGTTGCACTGAGCTCCAAAATTGAACCTCCTAAGAAACAACTTTGAATTCCTGCTCTAATGTGAATCCTACTATGATACCATGTAGAAATTACACAATAGATTTGTAACTTCTCGTTATTTTTTAATCAAAATCACAAGACACAAACCTACTCCACTGCTCTGCTGTCATTAATTCAAAATCTAGATTTTTTTATTTTTTTTATGACATGAAATAAGAAATAACACACATGCAACAAGTATTTTTCCCGGGGAAAGAAAAATGCTAAAAACCCCAATTCTTGCTTGCATTAAATCAGAAGAATAGAGATGTATTACAATTTCTTTTCTCAATTGAGCACACCCTGCAAGTGCATAACCTATCTCTCTACTCACTGAAAGGATCTGACCTAGACTTAGTCAAATTTTTCCTCTGCTTGAGCTCTTATTTCCTTGCATTGTTCCTTGAGAAATTAGGCCCCTATTATTTAGGAAATTCCTCAAATTGATTGTGCAATTCCTTTAGGTTGATCCTCTGACTGCATGCAACACTTGTACACTTAAGACTAGTCTACAACTTATGTTACACTACCTTGGAATCTCCAACTCAATTAGGTAACTCGAATTATCTGCATGCACTAGATATTTTGGGTTGATTGATCAATTATCTAGATGATCATTGAGTTTGACCGAAGTCCCACTACTTAACTAACCTTCCACTAGTTCCTCCAAAAGTTGGAATTAGTTTAACTGAAAGCAACGTGAGATAACTGACCTTGATTGCTACAAGTTAGCAATTACGCATGCTGAAATGAACTCTAACTCCTCCAACTCGAATTTACTGAGTAAATTGGGTGACAAAAGCCATGTCACACAAGTTAACATCATCCAAGTTGTCTGCTAATGTGGAAATTCAAATTTTCTCAATTTGATCAAGGTAAAATCAAATTAAGAATTTATCGCCGCACTTCTCAATAGTGTAGGCACCCTTTGGATGAAAATTAAATTCCACATCCAATGATTACCCACTCTACATACTTCTACGAAGAGCCACATCGAAAAAATTGAAGCTACATTGTGTTGGTCAATTTAATTGTTATTTAAATTTTGTTACATTAAATTTTCAATTCAAGTTTGTAATCTTATAAATTGTATTATAAAATATATGCAAGGATTTAGTTTCTAATTCTATTAAATGAAAATTTCCATGAAATGATATTTTAATTTAAGAAATTAATGGAAATGTAAACAAGGAAAGCAATAGAAATCTTAATCTAAGAAAGCAATGGAAATTAATCTAGGAAAGCATAGAAAATTTAATCTATGAAAGCAAGTAAATATAATCTATGAATGCAGGAAAAATTATTCTATGAAAGCATGGAATCTTAATCTATGAAATCATGGAAATATTTAATCTATAAATCTTGTAAATTTAATCTAGAAAGCATTTCAAATCTATTTCTATGAAAGCATATAAACTTATTCTAGGAAAACATGTAAACTTATTCTAGGAAAACATGTAAGTCTAATCTATGAAAGTGATGAAAATCTAGTCCATGAAAACCATTGAAATCTACATCTATAAACAAAGAAAGGAAAGAATGAACATGATTGACAAAGGGGGGCCTTCCAATGCTTCAACAAGCACACTAGAAGTTGAAAATTAGAATATCATCATATATTAACTGAAATAGGCTTAGAGAAACATAGCTACAAAGATATTTCTTCAAGTATTATGCTTACAAATGATAAATTTCTCCCTTCCTCCTCTCTCAATGGAGAAAGCACTCATATTTATGCAAAAATTAACATAATTCATCAATAAATGTAGATCCACAAATCTCTCGAAGTTCCACATATATCTCCTAGATCCACATATCTCATGTGGTTACAACCATGTGTTCACATCTAGCTAGTAATATCTCTGCATATCCTCTCACAATTTTTTAAATATTGAATAAGAAATCTTATAAAAACTTTCATGATTCGTCTCTATGAAATGTGCTTGAATATTGATCTCAAATCTTGAAGAGTTTGAAGATGAAATTCAAATTTGAGGCATAGTGGTTGAATATGACTTTGTTGGAATCTTCAAATATTCCTACAAACATCACAAAGCTCCTCCAATTTTTAGATATAAGTGAATAAATGTTTTTTTATTTTTTCTTTTCTACAATGTCTAAACCCATGCATGATAATGAAAATGGTCCTAATGTAAGTTTATGCAGCTCCGAAATATGGTAAAAACTGAAGGAAAGTGAAAGAAAAGAGAGTGAAGAGGATGAAATTTTGGAGAGCCAACATTTCCCACCAACTGAAGATGTTGCATGTCCTCATTTAACTTTTTATTGATTCTCATTGATTTAAGTCATCTCATTTTATGTAGCCTTGAGGAGTGAAATATTAAGTCGTTTTGTGATTTTGAGATACTGCTGCAAGACTTGCAAATATTTATTCAATCATTTCTTTTTCTCAAGACCCTGCTAATGTGGAGTCTTCCTTCTTTGGAATATATCTAAGTGGTATCTCTTGTGGTTGGTTCTTGTGTGGCAACCACACGTGTTGCAAGTGTTGGTTCTTGTGTGGCAACACTTTTCTTTTACTCTTCTTGTTTCTATAACAATGAATACTTGAAAATTTATTTAAAATGAAGACCTATTCATATACATATCAAACAATATTTTCTCATAATCTAAATATTTTCAAAACATATCAAACTTTGAACCAAATAACAACAACATTAAGTTGGGAGAAACATGTTGGTCAACAATATATGATATGGAATATGGAATTGACAAATGGTAATTAATACCACCTCACAAATGAAGGTTCCTTTTGTCCTTTGGGAATGAAGAATGTAATGTCACATGGGAAGTTTTCCAAATAAATGTCTTTTAGCATTCAAATAATTATTGATTAAATATTAGAAAACAGTAGACCTTCACCTACTTGAAAAGTCGATAAGCTATGCATTTGAGAGATCTTGGCTTTTACTGCAAGATCATGTGAAGTGAAAGAATTGGATCTGCTTCTTATTTTCTCTTTGTTGTAGGAATGGAGGATGATATATGAAACTAAAAACTTTGTGCCTTCTTATTGCTGGATATAATGCTATTGTTGTTGAATTCTAAAACAAAATCTTGATTTATTGGAACGCTACTATAAGCGCCTGAAATCATATACTCTACATTCATATCTGCATCATGACATAATTCTTATCTATGAATAAATTTGGATGATGCCAAACATATAAATAAATGTTTGGATTAGTGGCCATTAATGAATGTGATTAACCAACACGAGACTACTCCCCATTAATTTCAATGAGATGCAAGATTCCTAAATACATCTTACTAGGTATGAATAAATGAGTTGTAGTCAAGTCACCTAGAAGATCCGACAAACAAGATACATTGTTGCATTCCCACTATTTATTTGGGACATTGATGTATTCCCACTATTTATTGTATTGATGTAGAGGACCATAGATGAAATATTTGCACTACTAAAAATGATTTATTTGGTAGAATGAAGATGACAATGGGGTAACTCAACATTGTGAGCAAGCTAAATAACTTTATTCATGGGTTAGGGATGAAATATAAATGCACTATAAATGAGGTAGAAAAGTACGAATCTTGCAAAGGAAATTAGTTTTGAAGTCATGACATATTGGTAGGAAGATGAAAATTTGGACTTCAACATGGATGGATTGTTAAGCCTTGAGAGAGGAAAATGAATGAGTAGCAATGGCATGATGGGTGTGATTTGACATGGAATGATCTTGATTTCTTCATGATTCCATTGAGACATGCTCTTCCGAAGAGAACTTGGTCTTTGAAAACCACTTGTGCATAGATTGATCTTCTTTGATCATCCTGGAACCTATAAAAAACTTAGCACTAATATACAATAAAACGTAATACTAGAGAGAGAGAGAGAGGGGTGATCAATCTTTCTTCATATGATATATATGCAAAAAATTCACAAATAGTGATAATAAACAAATCCAAGGAAGATAAATAAAAATAAAATGGACTTTTTACCTCTTGGGAAGTGATGTATCTTGGACTAGTACCTATTAGTATTTCATTGATAACTTCTTCATTTGATATTTTATTTGAGTGATTCAAAAACTAGGTGAAAGAAAATTCATATTAAAAACACACTTTTAATGATTTTTCGAAGTCCAACTGCTACAAAAAATGACCATTTTTTATTGTTTCAAATTCTAATGAAAATATTTCCATGATGTAGAGTTCATAGAGATCTTTCCAACAATGCTTAAATAACCTCAAACAGACGTTGTATGAGAAAGTTATGGTCATCTAAAGTTTTTAAGAAACAAGCAAAATGTTAGTTAAGGGTGCCACGTGGAAGCACGAGGGAGTGCCACATGGACTATACAAACACTGACTAAGAAAATTACAAATATGTTGATGTGACATTTGAGTAGGTTGTTGAATAAATCATGACGTGGTCGATGCTTATATGATGACATGTCAGTAGGTAGGGTGACGTGCACTATTGACATGGCCAGGTGACTTGGCAAAGTGAAGTGGCAAGACGCTGATATGGTAGGATGACTTGGCATCCTACCATGACAAAGTGATGCGACAAGCTGCTGACATGGCATACTGCTGGGTGATGTTATGACATATGAGTAGGCAGTGATTGAAAAATTGATGATATGGCATATGACCTTGCATGACAAACACGTGGACCAATCGTTGATTGCAATGTGGGCCAATTTGAGCTACATGTGGAAGTCTAAAATTGGCCCAAAACTTATTTTGTTAACCAATAATACATGAAAAAAGTAAAACACTTCACCTACTCCTTACAAATTACAACGTTTTACCATTGCGCTACAAGTCCAAGTTGTGTTTGTAATTGGAAAGTGTTTTATTTAAAGTTAAAACAAAGTGTCTATTGGAATTTAAAATGAGTGGCAACCGATATTCATCGGCGATCTCTGCTCCTCAAACCATTGTGCCACATGTCACAAGTGAATCGCCATCTGTAGATATTTATTTAATGTGAATTGTTCCACACGGAAGTGTTTACCACATTGATTTGTTGAGCTATCACTATAGAAATCGTGGTTTTGACTAGAGCATAGAGCTGGACTAGAGCATATTTTTACGTGCAGGTACATTCAAGGTCGAAGCCCGAGAGTGCAATTTAACCTGCACAATTCACCATCTTTGTGTTTTACCTGCGCGTTGCACCAAGCCGTTTTCGACCCTTGCTTTATTTTATGTTTTGTTCATTGTTGCGTTCGTTGGTTTTTATGAATGTTTGTTTTGTTTATTATCATTTGTTCTTTTATTTGTGTTTCATTTTGTTTTTAGGATTTGTGTTTTGTTTTATTTTATTTCTTTCTTTTCAATCTTTTGTTTTAAATGTTTAATGTTGTTTTTTTAGTTATTTATTCAATGGGTGGCGGGGGGTTTTATATATGATTTTTATTAATTATATATATATATATATGTTATGTTTAATTATTATTTTTTAAATTATTTTATTTAATAATAAAGAAAAATGAATTATTTTAGAAATTTTAAAAAAATCTAATTTTTTTTTAATAATAAAACAATATATTTTTTTAAGTCATTTTAAGACAAATCTATTTGACTTGGAGATCAAAATTTAAGTAATTTTTTAGAATTATAGTAAATTTGGATCTCCTAGTCATGTCTTTTTTCTTTTTAATCTTTAACATCTATGAATCTTATGACAAATTAGATATTAGAAAGCTAACTTCTCCAATTTTCTTTTTTGATATTGAAGTCACAACAAGGAGCAAGAAAAGAGCATACTCAAGAATATTGTAATTATTTATTCGTTTCAAATTTACAATTTGAAAACTAAAGTAAGTAGAACTGATCACAGATATCAAATTATTAGATCCCAAGACTCTACTTTTCCTCTTCCATAAGCATTCCTTCTATTGTACATCTTCCTGCCAATGGCTAGTTAACAAGGTAGTTCTTACTGCACCACCAAATGAAAATTTCCAAGAAATGAATAAAATCAAACATCAAAACAAAAACTCAAAAACGTCACCAAGCTTGATTTTACTTTTTTTATTATCCTACTCTATTTTGAAAAAGAAAAAAAGTTGTCAAGTGTAGGAGTATTTCCAGTGAATCCATTAATAGATCAATATCTCTAGTGTGCGCATATCCAAATTTGAAAAATATACCTCAATGTACACCAGGATATGCGAGACTAACTGTAAATTTGGATTTGGTATCAAGATTTGCTGAAGAATGGAAGAATGTTGTAGCCTAGTCGCTTTTTGGAACCAATCTTCAGTGGTTTCCTTTCTCTCTAAGAAATGCTTGAACATTTTTTTGTTGATCTAGATCCCCTACCCATAAATAGATTACTATCGAAACTCTTATAGCACTAAAATAATAATAATTAAAAACTTGAATCTTAAACTAATTGCAAAATTGGAAAACACACCACTCTTGCAAGAGAAGAGTAATCAAAAACTTGAATTTCAAATTAATTACATAATTGAAAACCACACCACACATACAAGAAAGGAATAATAAAAAATTTGAATTTTAAACTAAGTGTAAAATCAAATTTATTGAAGTTTGTCCTCTAATGAATCTACCTCTAAAATTCACTCTAAAACAAATAAAATTAAACATATGCAACTAAAAATAAGATCCAATTCAACAACTAAAGTTATGAGAAACCTCACAATGTGATGCACAGGTTCTCACCTCCCGTCATACCATTTCTACCTTCCAAATTGTTGCATAAATAAAAGAGAAACCTAGATAAAAAACTAAATCCTATGTACACTTCCCCGACAACGACGCCAAAAATGTCGGTCAATTTAATTGCATTGTAAATTCGGTTACATTAAATTACCAGTGCACATTTTTAAACACATGAAGTACATAGAAAATATATCAAGAATTCAGTTTCTAATTCTGTTAAATAGAAACTACCATGAAAGGAATTTTAATCTAAGAAAATAATGGAAATGTAAACTAGGAAAGCAATAAATAGCTTAATCTAAGAAAGCATTGCAAATTAGTCTAGGAAAGCATATCAAATTTAATCTATGAAAGAAAGTAACTCTAATATATGAAAACATGGAAACTTAATCTATGAAAGCATGAAATCTTAATCTATGAAAGCATGTAAATTTATTCTATGAAAGCATGACATCTTAATCTATGGAAGCATGAAAATATTTAATCTAGAAAGCTTGTAAATTTAATCTAGAAAGCATTTGAAATCTATTTCTATAAAAACAAATAAACTTATTCTAGAAAAACATGTAAACTTATTTTAGGAAAACATGTAAGTCTATTCTTTGAAAGTGATTAAAATCTAGACTACGAAAACCATTGAAATCTACATCTATAAACAAATAAAGGAAAGAGTTAACATGTTTGGTAAAGGGGGCCCCTCCAATGTTTCAACAAGCACACTAGAAGTTGAAAATTAGAATAACATCATATATTAAATGAAACACGTATGGAGCAACATAGCTACAAAGATAACTCTTCAAGTATTTTGATTACAAATTCTAAATTTTTTCTCCCTTCCTCCCCTCTCAATGGAGAAAACACTCCTATTTATACAAAAACTAAGATAACTAATTAATAAATGTAGATCCACAAATCTTTCCTAGATCCACATATCTCTCCTAGATCTACAATATCTCATGTGCTTATAAGCATGTGTAAACATCTAGCAAATAACATCTCTACATATTCTCTCACAAATCTCTAAATTATTTGATAACAAATCTTATAAAAAATTCAAGAGTTTGAAGAGGAAAATCGAATTTGAGGGTTAGTGGTTGAATATCAATTTGCTGGAATTTTCAAATATGACTATAGACATCACAAAACTCATCCAACTTGTATATATAAGTGAATACACATTATTTTTATAATATTTAACCATAAATTCACTCAAAATACTAAAATAAATGCTTTGGAAAATGATAAGTCTAAACCCATGCATGATTATGAAAAGGGTCTTAATGTAAGGTTATGGAACTTCAAAATATGGTAAATAATGAAGGACACTGAAAGAAAAGAAAGTGAAAAGGATGACATTTTGGAGAGCCAACACATTGAACACTCGTTTTTAATGTATCACCATTTTTTTCTTTCTTTCTGATATGGGTCTTCTCAGAAGTATGCATAGTGGATACTCATTCGATGTGGAATTTAATTATGCACCCAATGAGTGTCTACACTTGACATTTTAATAGACGTGTAAGAGATAAGCCAAAAATACAATTAAAAAATAGTTTTCTTCTTTTCCCTCCAAAATATTTACCTATAGGGATGACATCACCATCTTGAATCATATTGCTTCTCTTAAATTTAATTTTGTCAGTACATTTTTTTTATTTTGAGTCCCATTTTTTGACCTCAAAATTCCCCAAATACTACACTTTATATCAAAATCTAGAAACATAATCATCTATTTGTAAAACACATATTGTGATCCAAAAATATATTAGGAAGAATTCCTTTCCAAACACTCACACTTTCATGGGGACCAAAATTTGCAAAAAAAATTATAAATATTCCTAATAATTAAAGCCACACTCTTCCCTCATTGCATCCATTGAATGCTTCAATTACTCTAGCATGAAAGTGACAAGGGTGTCATTAAGGTATGAGTTTTAGTGGTATAAATCTTCATCCTAACAATGATGCATGCTAACACATGATTTAATTCAAGAGATTGTTACTATAATAATAATATATATCATGGGAGAGGGGAGTGAAATATGTTTATGTATATAATAACACCTTTCTTCCATTCTAATGGCCTTATTATTTTGGTTGTTTATATAAGACTCAAGAATATTAGTAAAAACAATTTACATCTTAATTTATGGTTATTTCTTTCCATTTGTTCTTAATGTTATATTTCTTATAAAATATTATTAGATAATAGCAATATTCTTTTTCCTTTGATCATCCTAATTATAAATAAAGAAACTTTTGTATATAGCATATAGTTATGTATACAACTTCATTGCACTAATTTTATACAATATGCTTCATTATATAGTTTTTCTTAACACTTGGCATATTAAGAACATTTATAAACACATAATGATTTTTTATTTATCTAATTATAGTTCACACCATGCTTCATTTAAAACATTTTGAATATTAAAAATATACCAAACAACTTAACCATGATGAAGTCTTTGTAATTTTTTTTTTTTCAAATTTGTTGAAATGCCTAATTTTTTCCATTTTATGTTCTCTCTCTTCCACTTTTTCTCTTCTTTTTTATCTTTGTGTTTAATTTTATTTATATGTTCATGATTAATACACTCTTTAGAATCATAAATATCTTTATTTGGTTTGTTCATATCTTATCTTGTTTAGTACATAATATCAATGTAATTTGTACTATGTTAAATAGTTAATAAGATTAGCATGAATTTTGTATTTTATGCATCACATCTAGTTTGTTTAATGATGTAAGTAGGTATGCTAGTTGAATATATCTACCAATTTATATAAAACCTCCATAGCACACATAAATTTTTTATAGTATACCAATGGCATGATATACACTTTTATATATTGATGCCATGTTGTTGGTACATCCATATATGTATGAACACAATGGAATTTACAAGTTATTCCCTTGAAATGATGTTTTTGATAAGTGATTCCTCATTATGGAGAGGTAAAATCTAAACTCATATGTAATTTTCATTAGCTAGTACTAGAAATTAATGAAGCATACACAAAAATTCATTTTAGTGAAAAAATAGAAGATGTGTAAAAAACTATTTCACTAATGTAAATCTCATTTTTTATAAAATAACACAATAAATCCATGAAAAACAACTTTAGAAGGAAATATACAAAAAATTCTAGTGAATTCCAAAAAGTTTCATTACACAACCGGGAAAACACCACATTCATCATACTCTTGGAATTTCACTTCCTAATGAATAAGTATATTATACATTCTTGATAGAAAATGACATTATTTAGAAACACACACACACATACTTACATAAATATATATAGTCCATAATCTAATGGGTTAGGTCAACTTGTCGTTGTCAACGTTGTTGGGCATTTGACTTATTTTATGCTAGAAAATGGTTAAATTGACTCCCATTGATGGAGCTACAATAGTATACACTAATTGGTTTAGTAGGGATGCCATCAATAAATGTTGGAAGCATCTTTTCAATTTCATAATGAGGTTTCTTTCCCACTGTTCCCCCCACACATATCCCATAGGGTAGTTGAATTACTTTTGAATTACTTCTTGCCAATGTTATTAGGCATTTGAATATTTCTATGTTTCAAGATGCCCAATTTGAATTCCCTTAAATTGGTTACATTATTATACACTAAAATGTTTACTAGGAATTCAATCTTTTGGATTTTTATGTCAAATTAGTCTTAAATAAAAAATACATATACATATACATATATACACACGTGAATTCTAAATATCTAAATTAGTCTTAAATAAAAAAACACTTACATACATGTACATATATACACGTAAATTCTAAATATCTTATAAAAAAACCGAATAAAATTTATCTTATTTGTCCTACATTTATGCATGTTATTTTTAGTACACTTTATGCATGTTATTTTTAGTAAACTTTATGCATGTTATTTTTAGTAAACTTTATGCATGTTATTTTTAGCAAACTTGTTTTTATCATACTAATAAGATTAAACGAAAAAGACTTAACTAAACACTTATCGAAATGCAACTAACCAAATTAATGTTCTAACAACATTAGAAATAACGAATTAGGTTGACCATTAAAAAAAAAAACAAAAACTACTTTTGCGCAGAGTTATTGAAACTTATTCTCTACACCAAAGAGCGAGTCCCAGTAAAGTAATGTGATTGAAAGCATTGATATTTAGCAACAAATAGTTCTTTATTACGTAAGCGACAGAATAGGCCAGAGGCTTTCAATTTCAAAATCCCACTGGGCTTAGAAAAGGGATTGAAAATTGACACCCTTAGACCTAGAAAATAGGATAAGTATTGACACATTTGCATTGACTATTCCATCATCAAGAATGGGCACACCCTTTTCTTTTTTTTTTTTTTTTGAATGGATGATATTCACATGGTAATAGTTTTCCAAAATGGTTATCGTTTTCTCTTATTATGCCATTTGGTTTTCATGTTACATCATAATTCTGTTATGATGGCATATGATTCTGAGATTATTCACAAATGAAGACCATATATTACTAAATAAATGGCATTCCACGTGCACGAAGCTAAGGCTCATTATTACTTTTACTGATAAAAGGAGAGCACTGTCTTGTAAATACAAGATATTTATACATTTCCCATTTCCTCTGTTGGAAAATTTTGGGCCAGATTATAACCATCGCAGGCTAACCGTGTATGATTGTGCAACTTGGTCTCTAAATCATTGCCTGATACGAACATGAATGATTAACCAAGAAACTAAAATCCCTTAGCTATAATTATATGAAAATGCTTTCAACACATGCATTTCCACTGATAAAATGATCACCTTTATCAATGTGTCAGTTGGTGATCACTTCATTCACAGTAGATTGATCACTTCATTCACAGCAGATTTATCAATGTGTCAGTTGGTGATCACTTCATTCACTGTTGGTGATGACTTTTTGGTATAAAATTCCAAGAGGTTTGAAAATGGTGTACTCCTTTTTGTTTTCTACGAGTGAATAGATTGCGTTGAAATATCCACACACTTTCATTTTCGAACCACAAATCAAAGATATTCAGTAGTTATATAACATAACGCAGTATCAATTAATTTAAGTATGAAGCACGATGTAACACTCTATTGCAGCAACAAATTTATAAAATTATAAGCATATAAAATTTCTTAAATAAATTTTAAAAAGTTGTAGCAAAAAAAATGCTATTGAAAATTAAAATTAATTCTTTATATGCATGAATGAATTAGTTTATAATATATTTTTATAAAATGAAAAGGATGGATATATAATTTTTCACTTGCAAATTTTATAGGGTGATTATTTTTGTACTGAGAGGTGCTTTACAACGGAGTATAGGGTAGATGTGTAGTCGAGTATAGAGTAGATGTGTAGGGTAGATGTTACAGTGGAGTATAGGGTAGATATGTAGAGATAGACGTTAGATGTAAACATTTGTAATAATTTTTTTATATCGTAATTTTATTTTAATTAATAAACTTAAGAATAATTGTTTAGATAAAAGAAAATCACAATATACATATGACATGACAACTATTTTAATCATTCTATCGCTTTAGAAAATTGGGACAACTATCTTAAGAACTTGTATGACTCTCCAGACACTATGGCCACCACCTTAAACACTCATATTAAGGAGGATGTATTTTCTTTGGAAGACGTTGAGTTTGGAATTAATAAGCTCGCTAATGGGAAAGCTAAAGATATTGAAGGATAACAAGCTGGGATCTTTAAAATGGGAAGATCTATCCTCATTCCTCATCTCCCTAAGCTTCTCAATTTGGATGTAAAGCATGGGTTCCCTCAGCTTTGGACACAAAGCCTTATTGTGCCTATATTTAAAAATGAGGACAAAAGTGTTCCCTCTAACTATAGGACCATTATGATTAGCCACATCCTAGCCAAGCTATATGGGCTCATTTTGGAAATGAAGCTTTGTTTTTGGCTTGAAAGCCAAGGTAAAAGAGCTAAAGGGCAAGCTACTTTTAGGAGACATCACTCGGTTATCGACCATCTTGTCACTCTCAGGATCATTGTAGAGGAATGCTGGAATAGTAAAACCGTTTTATTATGTTGTTTTGTGGACTTTAGAAAGCTTTCGACACCGTTCCTCGCGATAAGATTTGGGAGAGACTTGAAGAGATCGTGGTTCCTCTTGAACTGAGGATTGTTGTGATCCACCTCTACAAGACTGTCATTGCCAAGCTTAAGACCAATGGAGGGTGGTCTAAAGACATTAAATGCAATATCGGAGTTAAGCAAGGGTGTCCCGTATCCCCTACCCTTTTTGGCATATACATTGATAAGTTAGAGGAGTGTCTGGAAACTGTAGGATGCAAGGGCACCGAGCTTGCTGGTGTAATAATTACGCTTCTCCTTTATGATGATGATATCGTTCTTCTTGCAAAAATCCGTGATGACCTAGACAAGAAACTTAAGACTCTTCATGTCTACTGCTCCAATATGGGCATGACAGTTAATACCGACATGAATAAAGTCATAATCATTAAATCCAAAAAGATCACCTATGGTAGTTTCATATATAATAACCATTGTTTAGAGCAGGTTTCTTCTTATAAATATATGGGTATTGACTTTCCTCATCAACTCAATTGGAATTATAGCATCGAGAAAAGGATTATTGGAGGCTAGAAAACTTATTATGAACTTGAAAACAATTGTAAGTCAGTCAATATTTGCATTTGGAGTAAAAATAGGTTCCTCTTTAAGACTCTCGTCACCCCTGTTGTCTTATATGGATGTGAAGTTTGGGGTTGCAATATATCCAGAGAGTCATGGAGAAAGACTGAGATGATTCAAAATCATTTCATAACCTACAACCTAAAGATAAAGGGAAATACTCCCTATCCTATCCTCTTGATCGAAGCTAGTTTATCCCCCATTGGAAGTACAACTATGTTTAGATATCCGATGTATAAGAAGAAGCTTTACAACATGGAATCCAAGAGGCTCCCAGAAATTGCTTCTAACTTTAGTCAAAACCCCCACCTTTGCCTGAAGCACGGGTGACATAAGGATGCCCAATCTTGGCTCAACCATTGGGGAATTAAGGAGGAGATCATTATGGGAAGCAAAGACAATGTCAAAGATATTATTACCTCTAATTTTAAGGACAAGATGTGGGAGGATAAGGAGCTGGAGGGTAAAAGGAAGCTAAGATACTATACGGAGGTGATGAACCCCACCCTTGATAATGAGAATTATCTCTCTGTGTTGACCAACACTAAGAAAAAATGAACATTACTTGCATAACAACTAATTCTCATGAGCTAGGAAGTGAAACTGGGTGGTGTTCTACTCGCAAGACTCCCTAGAACGATAGAATCTATCAGATTTGTGATACTAAGAAGGTGGAAGATGAAAAACACTTTCTTTTATACTACCCAACTCTTACTCACATCCACTCTCAATTTTGTAACATCTGCCACACTTCCAATCTTCTTGACTTATTAAGCCAACCCAACTATAGCGATCTTGGAGCGCTTCTTTCCCTTCTCTTTGATCATAGAAACAAGATTTTGAAGAATCACACTTACATTATTTTTCTTTTCTTGAGGTCCGATAGGCTGCATTGGTCTTTGGCTTATGTTAAGTCTTACTGTTTTTTATAAAGTTTTGTAAAATTATCAGAAATTATCATATTAAAATTAATTTTCTTGAAATTAAAATTATTTTTTTAACTTTTTAAAGTTCAAAAATTTCATTTTTTTTATTGGTGCAAATTATTGAAAAGACAATTTTTATAGAATTTATTTTAGAATTGTCAAACAAAAAAATAATTCAAAAATATATAAATTTTAAAAAATATGTAAAAAAGACATATACCCCAATAATTATGAAGTGAAAAATCACAAATAAAAATTATTAAAAAAAAAACATTATATAACTAAGTGTTTAGAAAATTAATTATTCAAACTATTGACACCTAATCATGGGGATTGGGTGAACATTTGTAAATAATGTAAATAATAAATAATGGAAAAGGAAGAGTCATCGGGAGGTGAAACCCAAGAGTTACTCTCTCATGTATATAACTATGAACAATATAAATGAATAAACACAATCACATTTGAGGAGTTACCTCCTAGCCTGATATGGTATCAGAGCCAACCCTTTTTTAGTTTCCTCCTGCTCTTGTAACTCCCTTCTGCCATTTCTGCAGTCTGTCATATTCTTTGTCCTGCATTACTATTATTCCACTATGTTTTCCTCACATGGTATGTTGCAATTATTTCAGTTGAACCACCCTCTCCATCTCTATTACATTCTCAATGCTGCTCCCAAACCTCCTACCTACGTAGGCCAGCACCGCCTTGCCAATTCCTGTTACTCCGCCTACGCCAAGCCACACAAAGGCCACTGACGTCTCAGCCTTTTCGAACTACTATTGCCATCCCCTTGCCAACGCAGCTTCAATATCATTAGCCCTCGGTTCAATTCTCTCCTCGTACGCACTGTGGCAGCACTCAAACACACCTCCGTGTTACACATTCTAACACTCCTCATAGTTTATGTCTGCATTGTGGCTCCAACAAGACTCTGTTGACCACATTAGGGTCCGCAAAGACCAAAAATCTGAAGCCACGAGCAGTGCCCTCCATCGTCCAACTCCACGCATAGAATGAAGTTGTGAGTAGTGCTTCTAGCAGGCCTCCATACCATAGTGAAGGGTGGTGCAGTGAAATGGTATCGTAATGGCAACGTAATGGTATGCGTTTTATAACTGTCGTAGAATTTTTTTATATAAACTGTGGTAATGTGCTCTGACTTAACTCCTTCACAGTTGGCTCATACAACCCCTCCCTATACAACGTTGTCTCCATATGTGGTTTCCGTAGCCCTCACACTCATACCACCATACTATTTGAAATAGCTTAGCTATACCACTATACTGCTCTCTATCCTGTGACATCCCATATACCTAGTGATTGGTATTACGTAGGGGAATTGTGTTATTTTTGTTATATCCCTTTTTTGTATAGTATTTTGGTTATACATCCCCACATACCTCATATAACCCCTACCCCATATACACCCTACGCCAATAACACCTTCCCCCAATAACTCCTTCCCCCAAATAACACCTCCCTCAAATATACCTTTGCCATATATTAGAACTAGATTTTTTACCATTAGGAGTAAAATTTTGCAGCAAAAGTATTTATTTTATTTTATTTTTATTTATTTATTTATTTTTTTCGTAGTACACAGATTTTACAATGCATTCATTGATATCTATTGTGGGATTGGTTCTCACCGAGAAGGAGAACTATCCAGAATGGTCGCGGAAGATCAAACACACTCTCATTTTTAATGAGCTGTGGAAAGGAGTTTGTCTTGGAGAAGGAGACAAAGACCCAGAAAATCCTACCTCAAACATGGAATTCGCCATTTGGGAAAATAAGAATAGTAAGGCCTATGCCTTGATTGCAAGATCTATAAATGAAGAGGTGAGTTGCCATATTTCACCATTTTCAAATGCTTTCGAAACCTTACAAAAATTGAAGGAACTCTATGACTCACACTTTGCGCTTGAATTTGTTCAACTCATGATTAAATTGTTCAGCCTTGAATTACAAAATGATGATCCTCTTGCTCTTGCGTAAGAAGTAAAATCTATTATGCATGATATCAAAGTCACTAATGTTGAACTAGACATTCCTCTGATAGCTTTTGTCAAGGCAATTTATCGCACTTATTCAAATTATCTTGAGTCATGTGATGCAGATAAATTCTAAGTGCGAACACAAACAATTCCTCTAGCCCGAGAGAGAGGGGCTAGTCACAAAAAAACAATCTATGGAAGATCTCCTTAAGCTAGAATCAATTAAGAGGGCCTACCTCTTAGAACACTATTCCGCTTGGTGATGATCCTGCTTCCTTGCTCCAGCTATCTTTCGTTTCCTTCCCTCGAACACCTGAAACAAGAAAACAATAGAAAACAACAAATGTAATAGCATACAACATTGTATTAATCCTACTTAACAGGTCAAGGAACATTAAGCCACAAAGAAGTAAAATGACACTTCATGTAGGAAATCAGTTGATAGTTGCATTTATATAAATCAGAAAGAGATTACAACTGGTGCCTTGATGTTTCTGGTCTCCTTTGACTTATCCGGGTTCCCACACTTCTGCTAGCACTTCATGTACAACCCCAACAATAGAGGTTTTAAGGCCTCTTTCCCTCTAGTCTCAAATCACACCAAAGCAAACTATTCTCCCTCAAACATACACTAGAAAACTTCAAACTATATATGTCTTGCTGATTATTCTAACTCCAAACTAAAAATTGACTTTTGCTTAGGAAAAAGAGAGGTTTATATAGCTTGGATGGATGGGAGATGGTTCCTCTCTTCATGGAAGAAGGTCTTATCTCTTGAGTTTATTCCATCCTAATAGGGGAAAGGCGCCTAAACTAACCTCCTCAGCTCCATTCAGTCTAACCATTTACCAAACTTCCATTACGAAGCTTTTAAAGCTGGAAGCTTCGGCTCCATATTTAAAAAACTTTCCAAAAGAGGATCGATGTGACTAAGAAAGGGCTCAATCGATCTGATCGACGCTGGTGATAGTTTTAATGCCTGCATATCGGCGTGAGGAAGATGCGGGTCATTAGTGCCGGTCTTGTAAACTGGGGTAAACAAAATATTTTTCGGAAATGATGCAAAAGGGAATTGTTCTGCTCATGAAGAGGGACATAATGGAAGTTTCTTCATGAGAGGAAAGCATCTGGGGTTCACGGTAGAGGTCCTCTAGGATCATGGATAGGGAGTACAAGGACAATGACAAAATGTTTTGTAACAGATGCCCCCTAAAGCATGAATGTCGAACTAGAGTGAGGAGTGAAATGCTTTACAAGTGCATGCGGGGAACCTGAGCCCGTCATCGGAGGACTTGCAATCAAGCATAGATACATATACATCACTGAAAACTCGGATAAATGATACATGAATCGTGGTATGGATGCAGCCATCTAGAGAATGATCATATAAATGGATCCAAGGCATGGACGTAGCCATCCAATAGAGAGGATCATAATGAAACAAAGGTATGGTCGTAGCCATCCAGCAATGAGGAGAATAACATATAACAACTTATGGTATGGTCGCAACCATCCATCTAAAAGAGACATGTATATCAGCATGATCATGTCACATCACCTTGCAACCTGGACATTTGTAATCTGAGCCCAGGGTCTTGCACCCCAACACGACCTGATCAAAGTACAAATTCTAACATGTGAATGAATGTGTTGAAGTCGAACATGCTAAGAAGTCACTTGATTACCAGTGAATGGTGTGAACTATTAACAATCGTGAGAGAAACCACAATAATGACAATCACTCTCAAGGTACTGGCAGCATAGTTCACAGATTGTGAATAAAGGAACTACTGTCGAACACACGTGAAATCACCCGATCGAAAGCCAATGATGTGAACTTGTCGTCGAGTGTGAAGAACTTGCCATTAGGGCATGCAAGCTGTAAGGTACTGGAAGGGAGTCTCTCGGTCAACTTCCTGGATAATGAGCTGAAGTCGACAAGAAGTGACCATGTCGAAGGAGGGTCGTGATGTATCCCACATCATCGACATGAGACAAAGGGATGCAAATGATTTCAGATGGTACAGAGAGTTAGGAGTAAGTGTAACTACATAAGGAATAACTCTTGAACATATCAGTGACACAATTCCAGAGTTTGGCAGCTTTTGGATCCATGGGATCGGTAGTCATGATGACATGGCAGAGATCAAATGGAAGGTCAAGTGAATGACCCAACCCAAGAAAGTCAATGATGAAGTGAGGATATCCCAAACCGACACGAAATAGAGAGTGTCATGTTCAAGAGTGAGCTGTCGACACGACTGATAGGTTTTCCAATTTCCCCCCACCATTTTTGGCAGGTACCCCAATTATTTTTTATCACAAGCTTGAAGGGGATAGCATGTTCTTGCATTGTAAGTTCATCCTTCGGATGAATCTGACCTAGTAAATTGAATGAGCCCTAGGAAGGAGAAGCTCATGTTCATCATGGTGATGAATCCGATGTCGTTTAATGATTTAACGAGTCCGAAAAAGGTGTAACTCGGTATCTTTTTCATGTTTAGAGAGTTTGAAAAAGACATGGAAAAGAAAACTCCACATGGTCCCCTTTTGTACATTTGTGTCTCTCGAGCCCAAAAAGGTAGAAAATGATACTTGAGAGAACAGCTTGACCATTTCAGTCAAAAAGTACCTTGTTCGTAAATAGTTTATCCCATCCCGAAAAGGGGGTAAACATATACTGGGTAAACGATGTTTCACATCCTTTAACGAGTTCAAAATGACAAGAGCTCAGAAATATTTTCGTGTTTAAAAGGTTGGAAAAGAGCTGAAAGCAGACCCCCATTTTATTCTCTTTAATGAGTCAAAAGGGAAAAATACTCGGCGATCTTTTCATTTGAGTTTTACGAGCCAAGAAAAGAGCTTAAACAAGACTCGAATATCATCATCAACAATCCGTCACCTGTCGCTGCATAAGAAAGGTAAATGCATTATGCAGTTCTGAGGAAAAACAGGTAAAATATACTTTAAAAACCTTAATATTTTCATGAAAAATGAATAAAAAGGGGGAAAAGTAATTATTTTTTACCATTTACCATTTTACCTTTATGTGAAGAACCTTTTACCCATTTGTGCCCTAATTCTTCTGGAGCAGATTGCGAGAGATCTGGGAGGTCATTTTCCAAGTTGGCAACTACAGGTAAGAGCCAAGACCTTAAGCTTAATTTTCATACTATTTTTACCTGTTTTTATCCAATTTTGGATTTCATGGGAAGGATTTGGAAAATAAATTTCGCCCTTGTTCGGCGAGATTTCCGGGCACGGATCTGCACTGACCGAGGGTTAAGAAAACTGCCAATCGTGCTATTAGCGCCACCATTTTTAAAACAATCGCGCCGACGCTGTGAGAAAAGAAAAAACATGTTTTTTTCTCAATTCGACTGCTTGAATCCAAATTTTTCTGTCAAAATATGATCATTGACTTGATTAAATGGTTTTTGCAGGAAGAAAATCGTTGAAAATGGTGGATTGGAAAGAACGAGAGAATGAGGATATCGATACTCAAGCAATAGTTGATCCAAATTGCTTGGAGGCTTTGAAGAACTGTGGGCTCCTCAAGTTCTTTCTCACACTAGGGATGCAGGCTCAACTCGAGCTGCTACGGTACCTAATTAGTCTCTGAGACATAAATCGAGAAATTTTCATCATCGATGACCAAGAGCTAGAGTTGGAGACTTCAGACATTTATTTCATCACAGGACTGTCCCGGAGAGGGGAACCAGTCAACCTATATGGGTCGAGGCCGATTGGGGAAAGTGTGTCCATGCTACTTGCCAAACATTGCCCAAAAGCTCTCAAATCCAAAAGTGGCAAGATCGAGATCATGACTGTTCAGGATCTTGTGTTGAGAGTGTTACTATTGACCATCAATAGAGTGGCTGGGTCCCAAGCGCTACATGAGACTAACAAGTTGAAGTTTCTGTACGCTATTGAGTGCACATCACCCACTATTTTTAACTGGGTGGAATCTATGAAAATTAACATGGAGCGCCAACTATCAAAAGCTAAGGAGGGAAACCTAAAGCAGTTTTGCTTTGGGTCTGTGTTAGTGACCTTCTTCCTGGAGTGGGTTCTGCTATTCCAATACCAGCTGACTGAGGTGGATCCACCGATGCCATGAGACCCACAGATGGTACGTTGAAGCGAGTTGATGCCCAGGGTTACGGGGGGCCAACAAATGTCCTATAAGCTCACCTTTTTCTCATGGCTACAACGACAATTGATCGTAGTGGAGGATTGGCCTTACAGTAGTACTGACTTTCGTGGAGATCCACATATGTCACTCTCAGAGGTGGAGGAATTTTATGATGAAGGTAAAAAACAAACAATACGAATACGTAGATACATTCTCAATATCTGAGGGTTTCTGATGGAATATTGCCTGTTGAGTTGAAGAACGACAAGCTGTGAATCAAGGTTGACAACCAAATCCTAGATGCCAAGAGCGATAGCTTTTGACAACAATTTGATAATTGCGCTATACTCAGTGATGTTATTAGTTGTTTGACCTAGACAAATACCTTGAAGATCAATCAACCACCATGGGGGTCATAAATGTCCCATGCCGTGAATGGTAGATTCTGGGTACTTCGGCAATCACCATCAGTGAAACCGATGTGAGGAGACACCGACATCTGCAAAGCAGGCAAAACATAATAAGGAGGAAAGTTGCTTTCAAAACAACACACCAAACCACACTGCAAAAAAATGGATGACACACTTGTTTTACAAAAGTAACCATGAAAGATGACCTAAGCATAGTACTTTGTGAGAGAGTCCATGCTTGGACATGTGTAATAAATCAACACAGATGAACACCAAAGTTTTACCATTGACATGACGAGTAAGCATCGACTCGGCCAAATAATAGAGTAGAAATCATATAAGGCTTTGCCTCCATGCCCCCTAGGTGAGGGAGGGTTACGAGTTAGATGAAAACCCCATTGCAATAATGGGCAATCGGTAAAAACTTGGGGAGGGAGAAAAAACCTGAATCCATGAAGAGATAAAGGTGCCCTCAGTTGAAAGATCTTGACAATGTCAAGAGAAACTGACATGTCAATAGGCAGCGGAGAAGAGAACTTCTCAAGACACATAGAAATGACCACCGTGCCAGAACCAAGCCACAGGGAATGAGAAGACACATCGAGAGAGGCTTTCAAAACAAGATAATCAGAGGACACTGAAGGCGAAGTTGAAACAATTTCCACGTAATTAATTTCAGTGGGACTTAATGACATTATCTTGCCCCATGTATCAACAAGATCCAGAGAGGGAATGACCCAAGGATCAGACTTGACCGAAATCATGTGTTAACAAAGGCAAATGAGGAGGTGGGAGTGGAAAAATACCCATTAGAGCAAGATTTTTAAAGAGTCCTGCCCCCACACTCTCATAAGGAGCACTAGTGTGATTGACATTTGAAACATTGCCATCTGAGGAGGAAGAGCCAAAGAAGGACAATTGGTTAACTGTGACTATCTTCCCTTGATGT
This sequence comes from Pinus tabuliformis, assembly GCA_031772625.1. NCBI lineage: Eukaryota > Viridiplantae > Streptophyta > Pinopsida > Pinales > Pinaceae > Pinus > Pinus tabuliformis. The sequence continues at coordinate 771,268,454 of CM062814.1, read as the reverse complement.
GGAAAACGAATCACGCGGAACAAGGAGGAGGCTACAACATGTATGGCATGGGTCCAACTCCGTTAGAGTAGAAGATTATAATTGAGATTACTGTCAACTATCTCTACTTCGATGTACACTGTCTTGCCCTCCAAAGTAATGGAAAGGTTGGGTAAGACACCGAATGGTCGCAAATGGCGCGCATTAAAAACTTCCAAAGTGTAGGGTACTCGTTCAGAGTAGGAGAACCAATTTCCTTCCAACAAGCAAAAGACATAATGTAGGTGGAAACACCTTCAGCAATGACAGTCCTGTTAATGATTTTCTCATGGATGATGACCTGAATGAGAAAGGCAATTTGATGAGGCAAACATGGAACGTGGTTTTCCAAGTCAAAACAAATAAGATTAGAATAAGTAGGATCAATACCCCCAATAGGCAACAGTAATGGTTTCCGCTAAGAAGGACAGCTTTGAAGGACCTCGAGAGCAAACATAGCTGATGGCGGTTGAGCCAAATCCTCAATAATGTTATAATGTTGAGTGGCTCGAGCATTTGGATTGTACGAGGACTTTCGTAGAACACCTCGAGAAGGTGGTCGAATGGCGGAATCAGGATTAGGTCGCTCTATATGGAGAGGACCAGAACTTGATGGGGTAGAAGAAGAAGGGGCACCTTCTTTTTCTTTCCCTACTGTCGGAGTAGGAGTTTGATAATCTTTTGTTTTGATAGCCACATTAATCGGTGTACTCATCATGAACACTTGTGAAACCAAGGCTGAGGTTGGTCTACCATTTGGGTCTGTTGGGATGGAAAGGGCTCTTTCAAGATAGCTGGGGTCTCTTTGAGCAACTGACTAACTTCAAATCATCTGGGAAAATCCTTAGTATAGTGATCTTCCTCAAAAATGAGGCATGGATACTTAGGCTTCCGTTGGAAAGCATCACCAACAGATGACTTAGGAGGACCTTGTTTTGGGGCATCAACTTTACCTTTTCCTTTGGCTTTCTTCTTACCTTTCAAGGATTTGTTTGATGTGGTAGACTGAACAACATGGACCTTTGAGGTTTTACCAGGGCCAGGTGGATTCTGAGAGGGACTATTGGAAGCAGTGTTTGAGGCTGACTTTTGTTTGGAAGAAGATTTTGCAGGGGCCTGGGACACTGAACCAATTACTCCATCAATAGGAGGTGTAGCCTGTGACTTCGATGTCGTTGGATTAGATGATGGCCTCGGAGCATCAGGTAATAACTCACACAAAGTGCCTGACTGAGAGTAAATGAGATCTAAGTACTGGTCACAAGGAATGGCTTGATCCTCCATGACGCACCCACCCATAGTGATATTGCTAATTGGAGCGATGAATGATTTGGTGAACCATTCAGTCAGTAACTAATCAACAATCTTGAATTTGATCAGGCGATGCCTATGTCTCCATTCATGGATGTGACCGAAGATGTGGGTCATAGTATTTTTCTTGAGTGTCGTAAGCAAATAGGTGCCAGTTTCATATTGAATCGGAAATTGGAAATGCGTGAGGAAAGCCATGGCTAAAGAGTTGAAGTCATATTAAGTACTTCGAGGGAGCTCGATGTACCACTTGGTTACAGCGCCTGTGACAATTCATTGGAAAAGACATAGACAAATAGAATTGTCAATGTAGGAATTCGAAGAGCACCAGAGGTGATATGTCATCACATGGGCTTGAGGATATTCTTTCGCTTTCCCATCGAACTTCGTGCAATTGCTCAGGATCTTGGATGGGACCAGAGGCTAGTATGGCGAATGAAGAATTGGATCATTCGTGAGTTGAGACACATCTGGCAAGTCTAGTGTAGCCAAGAATGACAATTGTGTATTGAAAGGCATTGGAGGTCGATAAGTGGGTTCAACTGGAGGAGACCATCACTGCTAGTAAGGATTTTGTCCCTAAAGTGGAGGGTTTTGTCCATATGGGATTTGATCTTTCCCCCACTCTAGGTTACCTTGCCTGTAGGGAGGATTTTGACCTTGAAAACCTTGAAATTTTCCAGCCATAGGTTGTTGATAAGCAACATACAGGTTAAAAGGTTGTTGAGCCTGTTGACCTTGGACATATGGATTTTGCACTTGTTGTCCATGGACATACAGGTTTTGAACCTATTGGCCCTAGACATAAGGATTTTGGACCTGTTGTCCTTGGACAAAAGGATTTTGAACCTGTTGCCCTTGGACATGAGGATTTTGGGCCTGCTGTTGCAGGACTTGACCCTGACCTTGTCCTTGCAAAGGTTGACCCTATTGACATGTATATAAGGGTAGCTGCTGCCCAGGTTGGCCTTGATACTGCGAGGGTTAACCTTGCAGCTGCAAAAGCTATCCCTACGGCTCCAGAGGTTTGCCTTGTGAAGAAATAGATTGGGAGGTTTGCTGAACATACTGCATTTGCGGCTGCATGGTTTGTTGCAACTACTGCGAGGGTTGCCCCTGCAGATTTTGCGGTGGTCCCTGCTGTTGCATCATCGGCCCCTGCTGCTACATGGATATCCCTTGCTACAATGAAGGTTGCCCTTGTTGCTCCAGAGGCTGTCCTTGCTGCTCCAAGGGTACTTGGACAGTTCCCGATTGAAACCTTGAAAATTTTCAAACTGTATCTGGCCATAGCCACCAAGAATGGTTGTCAGGCCAGCTGAATGTACTATCTAGGTTGAACAACGTAAGGTGGATTTACCATTCCTTGGGAACCATATGGAACATAAGGAGTTTGGTACTGAACCTGAGCCTCATAAGGCTGTTGATACTGGAAATTGCTTGACCCAGATGGACCAACGGGATTTTGGACCTGTTGGTACTGGACATTGCTTGATCTAGTAGGACCAGTAGGGTTTTGAATAGCACCAAAAGAAGTCTGGTTCACCCCAACCATGTGAGCCTGTGAGCTACTCACATTAGTTGGGCCTGACACCATAGAGACATTCGGATTATGCCCAGACAGAATGACTGACAGAAGCAGAACTCAAGACCGTCGATTGCACTAGATCAGTGACTTGGACTGACAAGACAAGAGGGTTCAAAACGGTGGGTTTCACTGGGACTAAAGTAACTGCAGAAATCACCGATTGTTGGGGGGTCAGATTTCGAATGAATGGACTTGTGGTAGGCATAGTGCTAGACGCCCAAACAAGATTATGATAAAGCAAAGAGGCACTAGGTGTACATGAGACCAACTATGCTAAAGTCACATAATTAGGAGGTAAGTCCCAATAAACACTGATGAGAATGATTCCCGTGAAGGGGAAACCTTCAGGAGGAAACTGATCTTCTTCCTCTTTGACAGTGTGTGGAGTGGAAACCCCCGAGTGATCCAGAGAGAAGACTGGAATTTTGCCTTTGGGTTCCATGGGTGGAAACAAGTGATGATGAATGACCAAAGATGTTCAAGGGGATAATTCCAAAGGAATACCAAGCTAATCCTATGAAATGTACGGATGCTGAAGTGATATCACAATAGGGTTGAACAAAGGATTCAGAGGATAAACAACCAGTCCAAGCTGACCGTCAGTAGTCGACTGACTCTCGGGAGTCTGGATAGGGTTATCCGGAGATTTCAGGCCAATATTAGAAAGTGACCTAGTATCTGAGGGAGGTGGAGGACGAGATGACAAAGGTTGAATGCTCAGAACAATTCCAAGTTCAACACCTTGGTCCTCAAGTGACTGTGGTAATTCAGGAAATGGCTCCTCAGACAATCTTTCAGACGGAGGAGAGGAAGAGGAACTAGGTGAACTAGATGGTTCAACCACGATGGATTCATCTCAAATAACAAGAAAAGAGAGATAAATTCCAAGGCTTTAAATGTACTTTAAAAGGAATACTCACGATTTGGTCTAGAAAAGACTAATGGGGATGTTATAAGATCGTGGGCAATAATTTTTTAAGATGCATTAAAAAACTGGTGCTCTTTCATGTTTTAAGAGTCGAGAAAGAAGCAAAGGTGACTCTATCACTTTTGATTTGAAGCGAGCTTGAAAGGACAAGTGATCGGATGATCTTTTAAGTTTAAAGAGTCAAAAAGATCAAATGACTACTCAAGATGATCTAGGTAAAAAGGATTACTAGTCAACTGTGAACTGCAGAATCCCTCCTGACGAACCGAGAAGTATGGGTAGGTGATCTCCCTGAATGCTGTGTTCGGTGTATCACATTTACAAGGAAGAAGAATTGGCTTCCTATGGATAAAGGATTGCAACCTAGTGGGGTCTCCCTTTATATACTCGACGGTACGAAGAGCACAAGTCTGTACTAGCGTTGTCTAGTGCCGAAGAAAATGACAACTGTTAGGTTTAAAGATGCAAGAACACTTCTCTAGCCTAGATCGTATAGATGTGATCGTTGGGTTTCAAATGCACCTTAGGTTAATTGAGTTTGTTTTAAAGTTTATCTTGAATTATGTCTCAGTTTTCAGGCCTTAGCGATGTGACTCGAGAAATCCTATATGCAGCTAAATGAGACAAGACTCTTTCAATTCGATGAATTGTTTACACTAGAGAGGGTAGAGAACACAATCAAATATAAACAACCAAGGAACTGAAAGCAAAATGATATTTTCACTACTTTACTTTTTGAAAACAAAATAATGAAAAAAAATTCAGAATTCCTATTTTCCTAACAAGTGCACTTGAAAACAGTCATTTCAAAAGTAAAGAGAATTATTTTTCTTTTCAAAAGAAAATGCAACTCCAGTCTTCAATGATTCTAAATAATGTAACATATTGGTGAAGAAAACTAGAATTTTGTACTTTTCATGAAATGACAAAAAAAGATTTTTTCGTAAAATACTTCAATGAAATTTTTTTCGAGGCAATCAATCCTGAAACAAATGAAAAGACACAAAAAATAACTTCTTCCAAACTAATGATGCAATGACTCTACCAAAAAGAAGACAAGCAACGTGATCTATGCCAGAAAAGAGACGT